>JAMKCH010062196.1:0-15728 GCA_023653785.1 Ophioderma brevispina
TGTACTTTCCTCAAACATCCACCAGGTTTCATATATATTTTCAACATTTGCTGCTTTTGATCACACAACCACTGCACACCCCGAAATGTACAGAATCAAAGACCAACTGACCCTGGTTTTGGTCAACTTTTTCAAACCTTTCTTCAATATCAAGTAAATTGACCATTAATGGTAAATTTATCTCCACAAACTGTGAGTTACGCCCGTAACTGCAAATTGTAGTAGCTTCAAAATGGCCATACATTGTACAAGTAACTCCACAGCTACTGTGGAGTTGAACTCACAGGGTACTCTGGAAGTGGCCGGCCGTGGCTGTACTATATGGAGATTATGTACCTTTAGATAAGCTGAGCCTGCTTTTAACTCTTTTGTAAAATTTCATGGCCAATCATATTTCAACATAAAGTGAAATACGCGCTTGGAGATGATTGAACAAGGGTTACAGTTGCGTATTCACAGTGACATACATGCATCAGAATGAACTTTTGGCACCTGTATGAACAATTTGAAAATGGTGCCCCATTACACATCTTCTTGAATCATAAGTAATTAAGCATCCATGTAGTATTACCCCCATTTTATCATGTTGAAGGTATGGCTTTTTAAATCACTTGTCCCCCATAAACCCATTTTGTGTTATTTTCCTTCTTCACCCTCACTTTCTCTACCCTTTGCACCCCTTTTTGCCTCCCCCCAACGGAAACTGCTACTGTTTTAAACTATAACCCATACAATCCCATAAGTTTGTTTACTAATATTATAATTAGGCACATTTTTATTCACATCGCCACAATCGGCTGAAATTTCTTCATGCGAATAGAAGATGAGAAAAATATGAGAACACGTTTGACATCATTAAAATCTAAGAAGGTTCGCAAAATATTGAACCAACAATACAATAAGAGAGGCACCTAAAAACATGTATAACACCATTAAATAGAGCGAGGGGAACAAGTTGATAAGCATATTTGAAGGGTACACTGATAGGCCTATCATTTATAAAATATTTTGTTAATCAAAAAGAAAACAAATATACAGCTCTGTTATATTCTTACTAGCCTAGAATAAAAGAAGTTATAATTAAGGCTTATGATATTCGTGCGCAAAGAAACGAAATCGAACGAAACGAAAACAGATTTTTAATGGGGGAAGAGGGGTAATTTTTGGAGAAAAAAACAAATTAAACATGGGAGATGCAAATGTGATTGCAACTAATATCATGTTGACTCGAAAACTTAGGGAAGTATTCAGAAGAACTTACAGTTTATTTGAATTCCAATTGTACAAAGAAAAAAGAAAAATCTGTTTCGCCAAAAATTCACCTCTATATAGGACTGATATTTTGCGAAACGGATTTCATTAGCACTAAATAAACATCAATGTACCCTAGTGCAAACAATCGTTTTAAATGAAGGATTTGACGAAAGAAAAGCATGCACAAGTCAAAAAATCAAATATTTCAGTAGAAATTTACCAACAAAATCTGTTTCGCAAAATATCACCTCTCATATAGGACTGATAATATTTTGCGAAACCGATTTCAAAGCCCTAAATAACTACATCAAATGTACCCTCGTGCAACAATCGGTTAAATAGATGTATTTGACGAAGAAAAAGCATTGCACAAGTCAAAACATCAATATTTTCAGTAGAAATTTACGCACCAAAATCCTGTTTCGCAAAATATCACCTCCTAATTGACCTGATTTTTTGCTCAAAAGATTTCATAAGCACTACATAACTACATCAGCTGTACCCTCTGCAAACAATCGTTTAAATGAAAGGGATTTGACGAAGAAGAAGCATTGCAAAAGTCCAACTATCAAAACATCAAAAGTTCAGTAGAATCTACCAACAAATCTTTTCGCAAAATATCACCTCCTATAAGACCGGATATTTTGCGAACAGATTTCATAAGAATAATAACTACCTCAACGGTACCCGCGTGGCAAGCATCGTTTACATGAAAGTTATTTGACGAAGAGAAGCATTGCACAAGTCAAAACATCATATTTCAGTAGAATTAACCAACAAAATCTGTTTCGCAAATTCACCTCCTATCTTAAAAGAGGACCTGATATTTTGCGAAACAGCTTTCATAAGCACTAATAAGTACATCAACTGTAACCCTCAGGCAAACAATCGTTTAAATGAAAGGGATTTGACGAAGAAGGAAGAAATGCAAAGTCAACTGTCAAAACATAAAAGTTCAGTAGAAATCTACCACAAATCTGTTTCTCAATATCACCTCCTATAAATAGGACCTATATTTTGCGAAACAGTTTTAAAGCACTAAATAACTACAAATCACCTGGACCCTCGTGCAAACAATCGGTTAAATGAGAGGTATTGACGAAGAAGAAGCATTGCACAAGTCAAACCATCAAATAGTTTCAGTATAAATCTACCAACATATCTGTTTCGCAAAATATCACCTCCTATATACTTTCATTTTCCTACCTTCTACTTTCATTTGTTCCACACTGGCGCTACCACAAACACCTGACATAGTGCAAAGTACGGTTTGTGGTAGCAAAGTCCATACCGACAGTTGGAGCCTTCTGATTGGTTGAATATCATGAGTAGTCATAGCAACTCGGACGGGTAATTCCCGATAACAGGCCAATTAAAATGTTTGGTGTCTTTTACCGTACACGGATAAAATTCAAGCGGCAGCAATGCCTTTATACCAGAGAAGATCTTCTCTGCTTATACATACAAGGAATCGTTTTCCATTTAAAAAATAAAACAACAGATACATTCGTGTCTGTCTTCTCTGGTGTCAGTGTATCAAATGGTCTATGTTTAACATACATAGTGGGAATAATTGTCATCATTTTAGTCATTAGGAAGTTTTGCCCAAGTTGATGGGCTTTACAGAACCCGAAAATAATGCGTGTCCCCTGTCTCTCCCACACTTCAGCCGCCCTGTGTTTTCGTGGTGGTGTGGTGTTGTGTGTATGTGTGTGTGTGTGTGTGTGCGTGCGTTCGTGCGTTCATGCGTGTGCGTGCGTTTTTCTTGTTGAGTTGCCATATCTTATTCATTGGGGGGGGGGGGGGGGGGGGGGGGTTTTTTGGTTTTTGCAGACTTCTATACCGCGTCGAAAATCAAACGAATATAAACATCATTTTAATATTGTTTATGAGTTGCTATTTAACATTAAGTGCCCAAGGGGGGGGGGGTCCATTATACCCTCATTTGAGTATTTGTTTTGTCGATTTCGCGGTTACGCAATCAACTTTTTCAAAAAGGAGTTTTTTGCTAATTGTCTGATTTATGAATACGCTTCTCCTGATACTAAAAAAACCATTTTCAATCCGCCCACTGCTTCATAGAATAATTAGGTTGGGTCCCTATGAACCCCCCCCCCTTGGGCATTTCTAACTGGACGTGAAAAAAAATCAAGATCTTTTACTAATTAAAAAATTACAGTATTAAAATCTTGGATTTATTTCTTAGATATATACCTTAGAGGCAATTAATTAATCATTATAATACTTAAAACAAATAACCCTTTAAATGCGATAGCATTTTTTAATTAAAACCCCATTTACTACTACAAAACGCTATTACATGAAAAATGAATTAAGTATTTTTGAAATTGTGCCCGAGGAGACGCCAGCGGAGCGGTAGGTTAAGTTATTATGAGTTGTTGTGTCCGTCTGCAAGAATTGCAGAAGGCACTTAGTGATTACTCTGCGATGTCTGTGTGTGTCTGTGTGTGTCTGTGGTTAAAATGTTACCCTTATATACTCAGCCGTATGAGTTCCGTAAGGGCTACGGTGAGTAACTTGGTGGAAAGGGAGGGGGTGTGGGTGGGGTGCCTGTTTGGTGACCTCATGTGACCCTTGGTGACCTCAGGTGACCTTTGGCCGGTCAAAATTAAACCCTTAATATAATGCATCTGTATGTTGATCAATAAGTGCTATGAATGATGTAACTTGGTGGAAAGGAGGGGTGGGGTGGGGTGACATGTTTGTGACCTCATGTGACCTCGTGACCCCATGTTGACCTCTGCCCCATTCACAACCCGCGCCGGCAGACGACACTCGCGGTTCCGGGGACCGCGTGTATTTTTTAATTAAGGCAACACCCTCGCTTATCCTTTTTTCCTGAACAAAAACTGTTTATTAAAACCAAAACTATTTCATTGAAAACAAAATGGAGCGCATAAGATCCACCAGTAGACTGATCCTAGTCCCTAGAAATCGTCGCATAAGATCTCAGTACCAGCGGAGCGAGCGGCATAAGATCCCGGGGGGGGGGAAATACCTCGCCCAAAATTTGGCACGGGTGTGCGTCCCACCGGGTAAAAAATCGACCCTGTTTATAGTGACGCACATTGCACAAAAATATGACCCATTTATATAGTTGGTTTTCGAAAATTTCGACCCATTGATATAGGTGGCTTTGAAATTTTCGCACATTTTCATAGTATCATAGCAAAATCGGCCATTTTTCATAGTAAACTTTCCAAAACAGAATATCAACCATTTCCTTTGTGATTTAGCGAAAATCGAAAAATTGACCCATTGTCATAGTAAAATGCCCAAAAATTTAAAAATGGACCATTTATATATTACAATGACCTCAAAGAGGGGGGTTTAGGCGCGCGGTCTTGCTATTAGCCTTGTGGGAAAATGCCCATTGTTATAGTAAGGCGGAAATGTGACCTATCGGCGGCACATATGTACCTACCCTTTTCACTGAGTACCCCCCCTGATAAGATCCACCAGCAGTGCGAGCGCAGAAGAGAATCCATCGGCCGATCACGTTCCCTTAAAAAGCGACGGGAGTATTTCCGCGCACGGACGCTGGGAATCCACCGGGGGATTACCTGCGGTTCTTTTTTGTTGTAATTTCTATGAAATATTTGATGTTTTGACAGTTTTACTTTTGCAATGCTTCTTCTTCGTCAAAGCCCTTCATTTAAACATTGTTGCAACGAGGGGAACAGTTGATGTAGTTTTTATTAGTGCTTAGAAATCGGTTTTTCGTTTCCGCAAAATATCAGGTCCTATAAGCCCTGATATTTGCGAACAGAATTTTTGTTAGTAACTTCTACTGAAATATTTGCTGTTTGACATTGCAATGCTTCTTCTTCGTCAAATCCCTGTCATTTAAACGCTTGTTGTTGCACGAGGTACCGTTGATTGTATTATTTAGTTGGCTTATGAAAATCTGTTTTTTCGCAAAAAGATCAGGTCCTATATAGGAGGTGATATTTGTCGAAACAGTTTTGGTTGGTATTTCTACTTGACACTATTGATGTGTTGACAGTTTGACTTTTGCAATGCTTCTTCTTCGTGAAATACCTTTCATATTCTTAAACGATTGTTTTGCACGAGGGTACCAGTTGGAATGTAGTTATTTAGTGCTTATGAAAATCTGTCGCAAAATATCAGGTCCCTATTAGGAAGGTGATATTTTGCGAAACAGATTTTCTTTGTACATTTGAATTTAATAAACTGTATATGCTTCTGAAATACTTCACTAAGTTTTTGAGTAAACATGACTTAGTTGCAATCCATTGCATCTTCCCAGTTTTTATTTTTTTTCAAAAAATTACCCTCTTCCCACTTAAAAATCTGTTTCTTTGTTTCGTTTCGTTTCGTTCCGCAAATATCATAAGCCATATAACTCTATAATGCTCAAGATCTCACAACATCTGAAGTTGATAAGCATATAAATTTTATGAAATTGAAGTTCGGAGCAATTATTTTTTACTTTCCCGAATGGCAAATGATTTTCTAACAATAGGTCTCATGAAATCCTAATAAGACCATTACAGATGTTGCTATCAGTGTGTCCACTAAGAACCACCCGGGGGATCAGGGCAATATCTCGAATCAATATAAATTAGTTTTTTATAATGTTAACGAAATTATTTTTGCAAGGAACATGTTTTGCCAATGTGCAGAAACCAAAGGAATCTCTCAAGTTTTAAAGGTTAAGCAGGCCTCGAATTACTTCAAAATTGGGGCAAGCAGTGGTGTACCAGCGGGGTCCGTTTTTTTGGTTTGTTTTTTTGCCTCTTCAGTTTTGTCACCACGAAATTTTTATGGTATGGGTTAACCATTTCGGCGATTTTTTTGGTAAAAAGCTGTTTGTACAAGATTCTGGTTGGGATAATTTGGGGAAAATTCTGGGGAGAAATGGGGAACTATACCGACGTTTGCCCCTCTTGACTGACAATCTGGTTGAGTGGTTACGCGCTTGGGGGAAGGCCACATGGCCTTGGATAAAAGCAATGTTGAGGGGCATCACGGCCATGTACTGGGGCACCAAGGCCAAAACCCAATTTGAAAGTTAAGGCACAAAGCCGTCCACATTTGTCATGAAATAGATTATATATTTTGCACTCCAATTGAAATGCGTACTATGCTTTACAATTTACATGAATATTTACATGCAAACAACTAACAAGTTTTCAGTTCAATACAAACCTGTTGGTTGTAAATGGTTACTTTTCTGTTTTCAATCATTCCGTGACAAACCTGTTTACCAGGTATGTTTTTTCTTGTTTTCCATCATTCATGACAAACCTGTTACCGGAGTATTTGTTTTTCTTAGTTTAATCATCCCATTATTTGCTCCTTTCATCTTGAGGTTTTATTAACCATGGATTTAAAATTATTGAGTTGAGACAACACACTGTGCCTCCCATCTGATAAGTGCTCTCCTTCCTGTTGAATTGTCTTCAATTGCTGAGAATTTACAGGGGTCCCGGGCCAATGTGGTGATGATTCATCAACCTATCAAACTGTTGACAGCCTCTTGAACTAGCTTAGTCGCGCACTTTCGAACGCTATGGCCATTCCGTGAGACCTTTCTAAAATTTAGCACGTTCATTTTACCCAACTTTTGAGACATTACCTTCCAAATTTCTCCTTTGGTGCAGTTTAATTATTTTATTATATAGGACTCTCCACTGGTTAAAAAGTCCTTAGAATTACTTTTCTGGACTCAGTGGTGTGGTAATGCTTGATGTTTTGAGCAGTAAGAAATCACTACAATATTGCAGACACGCCAGACATTTTTGTTTATAGTTGATAAGCCTGACGTCACATTATATGCAGCCTCTTGCAACACAATCCATCGCGCTGCCACAGCAAACAACGTACCTTCCGTGCGTTGTTTATATGTCAAACGATGGAGAGGAACTCCTCAGCTAAGATCCACCTGTCGCCGCAGGCTGTTGAGGTTGTAAGTGCCTTTACAACGTGACCAATTTTGGGGATGCCTTTTGGGGACCATCAAAATTAGTGTGTCCAAAAGCGCCATTTTCGGCCAGGGAAACTCGGTTAGACCTGGGTTTTTTTTTTTTGGACACAAATAAGAAACAATGATTGGGCTACATTTTTCCCACCACTGCCGCGCGTGGTCCACGCCTAACTGAATTTTGGTTAGCAACACTGGAGAAGAAATTGCAACAAACGTTTGATCAATTCGAACTCGGAAGTTTTGGAGTTTGCGTGCACAAAATTTGTTAAAAAGATATTACACTTCCCAGGTGCCGGGTTGTGTACCTTAGACAATTACAAAAAAGGGGCTGAGGAGGATACAAGAAGGAAGATCACACCAGGTTTTGTACAAGTTTATTTGCAGGCATTTTTTAAATATTAGAAGATTTTCTCTTCAAGAGGTACTCTTTCGTGCGAGCGAATAGACCCTTAAACCCAGTCCGACTGATATTTATATTTCAGCGGAATGGAAGCTTGAGTCTACTCTGAAACTGGTTTTGGTAACAATTTATAAAGAACTCGTTGGTATCAGAAGGTTATCATCATAATGTCCATCCCTGAACCCGCCAGCAAAGCTTCTGGGTTTATTTTAAAAACTGGTTTTTTAATAGCTTTGCTTGTGACCACTGTCCGATTTTGAAGACTTTGGAGTGGAAATTAATTCGCGTTTTTTCCCTGCAGCTGGCTTCAGTTGCCATTTTTGGACGCGGGGCGGGCGGCCCATGTGACCGCCCAATGTTGGAATGGTGTACCGTCTGACTCTTTTGATTCAGGTAATCCCCTTACCATCGTGACCTTGCGATGGCTCGGGGTTTATGTATTCGGAACCAGGGTTTCCATTGTTCAAACTGCTGATAGATGATAAAAAATTTCATTGGAAAATTGACAAAAAAAAAAAAACGTTGTTGTAAAAAAAAAAAAAAAAAAACGTGTTTTGTAATACAGTTAGTAATGCGTTGTTATTGAATTTCCGGTGGGGTGGACAAAGAGTAAAATACGTCAATTATTTAATTAAAAATGAGGGTAAACTTCGTCCCGGGGTAGGTTAGTTATATTCATGGTTCGTGGGCTTCATTAATTCTGCCCTTAATTTATGAAACATTGCTCCGTGATGTTTGGACCTCCTATTTGATAATTCTATTGTAAATAATAAAACAAAAGTAAAATTAAAAATTAAAATTAATATAAAAAAAGAGGGGAGAACAACATGGAGGACCCCTACTACAAAAATATTAAAAGATGATTTATACTATGTATTTAACTTAATCATTTAAATGTTCATAATGTGCATATTTAACGTATTTATATTTGGACGCAATAAATAAAATCGGTGGACCTTTCGTTGGTAAGACGTATTATTCGTGTTTCTTGGTTAATGTTTTGATATCGCTGATTATTTCGCCATGGTGGCCTATAACACTTTTTGCAACGTATATTTAACCTCGGAGTTCTAAACTATCTGCCAAAGCGCTGATCGGCATTGTACCCAGGTCTTTACAGTACCGAAACATGGGTGGTAACCCTTGGTATTTATACACTAATTACTACAGCAAAATTTGGCGGTAAAACACTTCACGGATTAAAAACTGTGTTAACGACAAAATCAATTTTCATTGTGTCAATAGATCTGTGACAATATTAAAAGTTCTTGATTCTTGATATAAAAATGCCAAAAATCGCTGAGGAAGGTCCAGTGAAATGCCACAAAAAAACAAAGTAAAGTAAAAATAAATTTTATTAAAAATATAAACTGTCATTTACCAGGCTCATGTATCGGGTGTACTGACCCCGGGTACAGACCAGTTAACAGCAATGTTGTAAACATGTTTAGGGCCTGGTATCTTGACATAGGTCGGCCTGATTGTTACACCCTGGGCTAATTGCATCTGTTAGAATTTTAATACTATGGGCCATAACGATTCGCAGGAATGGATTCGCAGGAGGCTCAGGCAAACAAACGAAGGAGTGAAGTGGAAGTTACGATGTTAACTGGTCTAATTGGAAGCGGGCTTCATTGGGTTCATTTTAACTCAAAATATCCTCAAAATAAAGACAACTAAAACAGAAAAACACCAGGCAGGAATAACAAAAAAAAAACAAAAAAAAAAGCATCTTTATGTTGTATTTTTATGCATTTTATTCAGGTTTGACAAATATTATTATGATGATTGTACTCTATTGTTTTTACTAGGGTGACATTGCAACGTGAAATGCGGTGCCAAATTGCGGGCAACCAATTAGTCATTAATGTGGTTTACCTCTCACACACACTGTAAATATTTACAGTGCAATTGACAGCAAAAAATACTTTGTAAATGATTAGGGAAATTAGAGGATCGTATTTCTTTTCCCATCAGCGACTCGAACATCTGGATGGGGCGGATGCGGACAATTTCTAAACACGAATTCGTTATTATCGGGTTATTAGGAGCCAGGCTATTATCTGCCAATAACAGCTCATGTATTATGTAAAAAAGGGGACGTTTCTTTTGGGGTCATATTTTACTCAAAAAACATATCCCATAGAAAAGACAAAATAAAAATACAATAGATTAAAATAAAAACAACAGGCAGTGGTAAAAAAAGAGAATCACATCAAACAAAGTTGTTTTGTAATTTTAGGCATTAGGGCCTCTGTTCTTGATTTTGCAACCAAGAATGGGATGCTTTGAAACGTAGTTGTTAACCAAGGGATGAATTTTTAAACCACCGATTTCGACTTTTAAAGCTTTCCTTCATCCCAATTTTTAATATTGATTTTCAATCTTCTGCTTATATCGATATTTTGCCGTGGTCTCAAAGTTTGGTTGGTGTAGGGACGGAAGCGTGTTGGAAATATGGAAGTAGGGCCCATAGTGATTTTTGCCGAAAAAAAAAAAAAAGGGACCGATCAGCTTTACATGCAGAGATTAACGTTAATGACAATTTTGCCATTACTTCTTGGAAAATGTGGAAAAAAATTTTGCCATTGTTGTTTTTGGGAAATTTTGTTGGGCTTCCTTCAGATTGAGAAGCTGGAGAAATTTTGACAAGGAGAAAGCCCATTTGATGATGAGGATGTTCAAAAAAAGGACCATTGGGGGTTGGTGATCCAATTTTTTACCAAAAAAGATAAAAAAAATAAAAAAAATCTCCCCCCCCCCCAAAAAAAAACAAAACTGCGTACGGGGCCTTGCCTCAAAGCAAAGAGTAAAAGAGTAGTAGGCCTTATAAGTTACATTAGACCTGTCATGATGATTTTATTCTCATTACAGTTTGTTGTTTGAATCATTGCCCCCCCCCCAGCCTATTTGTCATAAAATAATTGGCCCGCTTTCATCACTTAAAAGGTGCGGGGGGGGGGGGGGGCTGGAGCCCGGGACACGTAGCCCAGTTACATCTATAAGGAGAATTGTGGTTGCAAAAAAGCGATCAGGGGGGAGGAGAAGTCATCTCGGTCAAGGAAAAATTCCGCGTCCTGATTGACACCGTAGGCTGTCCAAAACGGCTCTTTTTGCCTCAAACATTTCCTGATTTTTGCCCAAAATTTCTTCCAAGCCCCCTAGTATTTTTCCCCCACGATTGACTAAGTCACTTCGGTGTTTGGACCACCCTTTCCTTCCGACCCCAGCTACGTACTGATTGGGGTTCTTTGGGGGACAATTAGGGCAGTGGGAGAGTTCTTTGGCTGGCTCAATGGCAGTAAAAGTAAATTTTCTCCTGGCTCATTATAGCTAATTTTGGAGAAAAAAAACTCATGATAGCTCTTGACCTTCTTAGCCATTTTGAAGCAGCTTGGGGCATAGTGGGAAACGTGAATTTGTAACAAGGCAAAGGCAATCCCCCCCACCCCGACAAAGGAGTCTGGTGCCGGTGTCGCCACATGCAGAACCAGAAAATGCGCCACCAGGGAGGTGGGTTAAAGGTAGACGTACAGGAATGCCACTGTCTCTCTATTAAGCTCTGCGAAAATTATTGCTCCTTTCGGGCAACAATTATCCCGGGGGGCACTCCCATCTTGGGAAATTTGGCTAATTTTTTTTTATTTTTAAGAGGGTCTTTGGGTGAAAAATTTGGGCAACATTTTCTAAAAAAGTTAGGTTCTTGGGGTTTAAAGATTTTCAAAAATTGTCCAAAAAAAAAAAAAATGGGAAGGTCTAGTCTTTGGCTATGATGATGGTAAATTTTCAATATTACAGGGCATTGGGTGACAATGTGATGCTGGTGTTGAAAAACAACCATTAATATGCCTAAAAACGTCACTAAATGGGAACACCCCCCCCTCACCCTGTGTAACCCCTTGGACATGTAGAAAAGGAATCCCATCTAGGGCCTAAGGTGGGCTGGCCTCTCGGCGCCCTAGAGGTGGACCCCCCCCAAATGCGTAGGCAGCAGTTCTAGGGAGGAAAAAACGTGTTCAGGGGGAAATCAGCCCGGGCAGTTCAGGGGAAATTCGTCCCGACTGACTGGAATTTTTTTCATGATTTCCCAACCAAAAAAAAAAAAAAAAATTTCCTGATTTTGTACGACGGAAACCTCGACTTTCTTCCCACGAGAGCTTCCCTGATTTCCCTTTTGAACAGCCCGTTCGTGAGTTAGTTTGCCCTTACCCTCCGAACCCAGGATACGACACTGGTGGTTCTTTGGGGGGAGTGCAATGCGAAGTTCCTTTGGCGTTGCACACATTTAAATTTTTTGCAGGTAAGGTTCAACCTGGCTTCATAGCTTCATGTTTGAGAGGGGGCCTAAAAACTCGACAGGGTCTTGGACTCGTAACACATTACCTACAGGCAAACAAACAAATAAGAATAAAATTTATAAAATGATGAAAAGTTGGAGAAAGGGGGAAAAGATGTGTTATGTCTTTGAAGTTTTGAATTGTTTTATAGAAGGAGGACTGATCAAAACCGGTTTTTTTATTTTTTTTTTTTTTTAGTGACCAGCTTCCCATTCAAATCAGGGATAGGCGCGGGGCAAACCGCTGGGCTTTAGTTCAGTAGGATAGAAAGTCATCAGGGTTACTGTGTTGTCAGTGGGTCAAAAAAATGGCCACACCCCCCCAATACAAAAATTCTTTTCCACATTTTCCTTTAATAGGAGGGGGCCCGTTGAAAGGGCAGAGAGTGTTGAGTTTTACTTCTTTTACCAGGGTGTCTTTTTACAGGCAATGGTGGCCAATGGCCTTTTTTTTTCAATTTATTAGCAACCAGGAGGGATAGCAAAAAAAAAAAACTCACCCAAATGTTAAAATGGAATTACAGAAAAATAACAGAAGATGATATGGAACGGACAGTCTATCTGTCCACAAATTTGGAATTTTTAAGACCCAGTTTACCAATGATAAACCCTGGTTTTTTCGCCCGATTTATTCCTGGATGATCGGGGAAAATTGATATTATAAAAACTTTGATTTTCAAACAAAAACCTTAAAGGTGGGATCCACCCAAGTAGGGCCTACCAGGTTTTTTCAGGGGCCAAAAATTTGTATTTATTTAAATATTTAAAGCGTGGACATTGGCCTTTTCTTTTGTTCAAATTTGGTTTAAAAAATCGGGGACAGTCTTCCCACTAAAGTTTGTGAGTATTTTGTTCGTCAAAAGTCCAGCCGGCCAAAGTCATGGAATTATTATGTATTCCTTTATTTTAATTCTTTTGTATCATTGTATTCGTTTTGTGTTTGATAATTTTTGGGACGGTAATATTTGAGATTTTTAATTATGATTCTGGAAATATTCTTTTTTTATTTATTTGCATTAATATGCTTGGGGAAATACTTTTAACTAAAGTGTAATCTACATTTTATGATAATTTGACTTTATGAACTTAATCGGCTTATTCATTATTGTTAATTAATAAGACTTTTTTAACGGACAAAATTTCAATGCGATTTTCCTCAAAACAAACAAGTTTTATTGTCGTGTATCCCCCCGCTTGGGACTGATTACTCAAAAAGTCTTAGATGGTAGCTGCCTCCAAATTTGGACTGACACTTGCTGAGATGTAGGGCTTGAAACTGTACTAGAATTACATAACTTGAAATAACTTGACCCTAGGACATACCTGTTGCCATGGTACATAAAACAATAATTAATTGCATTTTTGATTTTGACCTTTGACCTTCAGGTGACCCCCCAAATGTCAATTTTTATAATTCTAGTACAGAATCAAGTTCTTTCTCTAAACAGCAATTTAGTTTTTAGTTCATTCCAATAGAGCATTAAGTTTTTGATAATCTGTCCAACCATCTCTACCTTAAATTTTACCAATTCCAAATTACTGGCTGTTGCCAATGGCAACGGGTCAATAACCAACTTTGTTACCGCCATATTAGAGAGAGTAATGTCAAGGTATATAATTAAATCTACTAATGGCAAAACTACTGTAAGAACTTTAATGTACTCATTAAGATTATGACCCTCCAAATGGTGGATAACCACCTTAATTGTCAACACCCCCTTTTATCATTTGATAAACTAGGTTTATCAACCGAAATTTGACAAAAAAAACCACACCTTCAATCGATTGAAAACTAGGTTTATCAACCGAAATTTGACAAAACCACCTTCATCGAATTGAAAACCTAGGTTTATCAAATCAAAAAAATAGGTTTATCAAATTTGATAATCCAGGTTTATCAAAAACTCTGAGTGATAAAATATATAAAACAAATATCGAGTGATAAACCAAACTTTTTAAATGCTATGGGTTATTTGCTGTGTTGATTTGATAAACCAGATTTTCAATTCGTTTGATAAACCAGGTTTTCCAAATGTGATAATCACTGGTTTATCAAAACCATGAATATCGACCGATATTACAGGTTTTTTGATTTGATACTCGTAGATCTTCATTTTGATAAACCAGGATTATCAAATTTGATAATCATGGTTTAGCACACCGAATAGACTGATATCAATTTTTTTTTAATAACCTTTTTTTTTTTATTTAAACCTAGATTTTCCAATTTGGATTATAAGTAGGTTTATCAACTTTTGAGTTAACTGAGCTAATCAAATCTATCTCTAGGTTATCAAATTTTTCAATAATCTGGGTTATCAATTTGATATTAATCTCGTCATCCATTTGATAACTGGGTTAATCAAATTGAATATCTAGGTTAAACCAATGATAAACCGGGTCAATCAAATTGGATTATCTGGGTTAATCAAATTTGATATTAGGTTTATCAATTTGATGACTAGGTTTTTACACATTTTATAATCTAGGTTTATCAAAACCCTGAAGGTCACATGTTATACAGGCATGCTTGATTGATAAGCACACCTTGAATGAACATAGATTACAGCAATAAGAAAATATGGAACGATAGTTTCCAAAAATTTGATAAACCCGTTTTTTTTTTTTTTAACTTTCTGTTTTTTTTCTGATTATCCTGGTTTATAAAAATTTGATCAACCTAAATGTTTCACTTTGATATCTGGTTTATCAAATCTTTGATCACCTAGTTTTTTTCATCCGATAATCCTTGGTTTATTTGACGTTGATACACATAATTTTCACTTTGTTACCCTGGTTATCACCCTGAATAAAACTGAATACTGTTTTTTTTTATAACCAGGTTTTTTTGTAAACCCGTTTTTTTTTTTTTTTTTTTTTAATTTGATAAAGGCTAGTTTTCAATTCGATAAACCAAGATTATTCAAATTGATTAATCCTGGTTTATCGGAACCCCCAGAATATCGACTGATTTTGTGGTTTTTTTTTTTGTTAATCTACTTTTTTTTCATTTGATAATCCTATATTGTAACATTGAAACCATATTATCACAGTTTTAATAACCTTTTTTTTTCAAACCCTCATTATCACTGATATGGGTTTTTTGATAATAAAGTTTTAACTTTCGGTGACAAACTACAATCTTAAAAAATAGTTGGAACACTCACAAACTTGCAATCATAGCGCATCCATGTCAGAATAAGAGTTACAAAACTCCTGTTATCACTCAAATTGAAACCCCATCTCCTTCAACTTATCCTTCCCCCACCCCCATCATCAATGTTGGGGATGGCAAGACTGCTGATGACGATACCACCATTCAACATTGGTTGGGGAGATGGGGGGGTGGGGGGTGGGAATTTTTTTTTTTTTTTTTTAAAAGTGTTCAAACAATTATTCCAGATTGTAGGTTTACAACCGATATATGGGTCGTTGTTGAAAAACTAGGTTTTATCAATTCCATATCCAGGATAATCAGCAAAAAACCTGGTTACCGATTTTTGCTTGCGCGCTGGAAATTGTCACTAAAAAGGAAAGTCAGAATCGAGGGACTGTTCAAAGACCCGATTCAACTCGGTTTTACAATGAAATTGTGGTATTTTTGCATGCTTCGTGTGCCTGGTTTTCAAGGAAATGGGAGCACCATGCCCTTGTAGAATGCTACACCGAAGTCACTGGAGCAGATTGGTACATTAGATTCTGATTACGTGGTGGTTCCTATAAACGCCCCTGCTCTATTAAACGTCCCCTACGATTTTTTGGATGAA
>JAMKCH010062198.1:0-14848 GCA_023653785.1 Ophioderma brevispina
AATTTGAATCTTAAGACAGTTAATGCAATAGGAAGAGTTTAATCCGAGATTGTAACGTTAGCATGTTCGCATCATGGGGTTCCAAAACGAAACAACGTTGAGTCGTTGATGGCCACCTGAAGGTATTTTTTTGTAGACGACGGCCTGAGTTCATTTATTTTGATACGTGTTCTCTTTTAGTACACTTGATTCTGCGTGGCGATTTAATCATAAAGGAAAATACAGGGGGAACCGAGGTTTTAGGATTACATATTTGAATTCACATATCTGTTTTCTGCTAGTACACTAATACGTTTAAGCTCGGCAGAGTGCGCACAACTCCTGTATTAACAAATAAAGTCACAGTGCCCTAACGTTACTGCCAGGGAACATTTGATGACCAATTGTTGCGTCTGTTAAAGCAGGTGTAATTAGCATAATGTATGTAATTAGCAAAAAGTTTCTGAGATTCGCCGTTGAAGGCGCTTTGAAGAGTAAACGCTACAATTGGCATTACTTGTGCGTATTCATGCCATTTATTCGCACAGGCCGAAGAATGCTAAACTAGCCCCCCAAAAAGAATGCTTATGTTCGCTTTGCATTTCTCAAAACAGGGTTTATGTTTGCGAAAATCTAAGTAAAGTGTAGTAAAAATACCCGACGGCAGTCGTGTATCCTCAATTCGTCTTATAAAATGTCATCTATATGACCATAGGTCTATTTTGCCTGTGAAAATTAACGCAACAATAGTTGAGTGACGTTATTTTGAACCCAGGGAGTATGTAACTTGTTAAGCCTCCAAAATGGCGTGTTCTCGTCTAGCTTTGGGGCGGTACGGCCAATTTTCCTAGATTTAGACGTCATCATTTTCATAGGGGTTTAACACGTAAAACGAAATATTGACGAAACATTGTGATTTTTGTTTAGGATATCAAGCATTGTTTTTTTTTTTTAATTTCAAAAACCGGAGTTGGAAGCAGAGTTGGAAAAGCAACCTTTGTATTTTAATGATATGTATGAATAACGAACAAGGACGAGGTCGTGGTCGAATGGGCCATGGGACACCCATGATCGGCCCACATCAGAGCACCCAAATTGGTTTGTGGGTTGCAGTGTACATTGCTGAAATCTATCTTTATTCATATGAGTGGGTTGCCTTTTGTGAATAAGGTTTGGCCACCATCTTCTGAGGTTGTTTGTTTGTTTCAAGCGCGACTAAAAACATGCACGAATCCAAGATTGTTTGGTCTTTATTTTTTAAACCAAAACGTGAGCGGTATGTACCCCACTGCATCATGAATTTCTACCTCTATCTATGGCCAAGATATCGACTGGTAATTAAAATGGTATATTCTATAGCAATAATTTAATCCAGTCATTTAACAAAATTAGAAGTAAGAAATTACCTCAAAATTTCGACATGGTACACATGTCCTCGTCAGGAGAGCTCCAATGATGGTTAATCTAGAAGTGGAATGTACTCATTCATGGTTGACCTAGTGGGACCTTTGATCGAACCAGTAAAGAGTACAATGGACGGAATGTCAAGGCCTGCGTCACGATTGCGTTGCGATGTGTGATGTCTGATATGTGAGGGTTCAACACCGAATAAATCCAAGAAAATTATCAACGGCGACACACTATTGACAACTATTTTGAATCATTGTTATCACTACTTCATACATGTGTAAATTGTAGAAAATGTATTGCTGGCCCACAAATGTAATTTTCTAAATAATTTAGTTGTAAAAGTCTCTTCCATGGAGAATGGGGGGCATATTATAGAGGGCGTTTAGTATATATAACATACACATCATGAACTTTGTAGGCCTCTTGGCAAGATTCCAGCAGGTGAATTTTTATGATTTTTGGAGAGATAATAGCTCTTGCATGTGCACTTAACTACCAGTGTTCAAAATTGTGCCGCCGATTTACACATGCAGTCAAACAACTCGTTAGACGCACCGTGCTGCGTACATTCATCTTCTCCATCAGAAAACTACTGGAGCATTCCTGATGAAGACATGGGTACCATAATCGAAGTATTGAGGTAATTTCTTCTAATTGTGACCAAGCTTTATTTGTTGCCTGAAAGTTACTAGTATCAAAATATTTAGCCCAGCAGGTTAGGTATAGCGGTATGAATTTTGAATGGTTTTGAAAATCTAAACTTGTTGTATGATTTTTAGGATGTAGATTTGGATTGAATAAAAGCTGCGCTTGTATATACGGCCTCATTATACTTTTTGTGAGACCCCACTTTTAAGAAAAAAAGGTGGTAAAAAGCTGAATATATATTTTGACGTACTGTTATGAATTTTAAAGGGAAAATAAGAATTCTGCTCCCAAAAAGTCATAACAAAAGTGTTCACTGTATGAATTTGAACTAATAAAAGTAATAATTTTTTGCAATGCGAGACCTTTTACACTAAAATGCTTGCAATAAACTATCGCTGAGCCTTAATATTTGAACGTAAGAAAAGATATTGAAGAGAAACATAGGACTGACCTACTCAATAGTGCGTTATGTAAACGTTCGAACTCCTTCACTACATGAAACACCGTGTTTACCGGAGGAGAGAAGAAAAATAAATATTGAACCAGTACTTATGCCCAAGGGTGATATACGTTTAAATGACAAAGTTTATTCAAATTACATCTAAGTCAATGGAAATATTTTTGTAGTAATAAAAAATCAAACAAAGGCGTATTTTAAATAAGGATTGTGAAATCATACGAGTAATGAATACAGGCCGGGGGTACGTGGTAACAGTTTCCAGAATGAAATTAGTTCTCCTCTACATCCAAAAAACAATATACTTAGGAAGGCTCGTTTTCAGCATTTGCACTTCAATTTATATCGTCCAATGATTATGCAAAGAGGCAAATCGACAACATCGGGTTTTGAGTTATCGATGGTTTAAGTTTTACGAAAATGTCAATTAATGGAATAAAAAGATTATATTAAATACAGTACGAAATTGTTTAGTGGAAATTGGAGACAATCCAAACATTCTTCATTTATGGCTCGGATTGAATTGTTTTCCTTGCCAAATCGATGTACAAAAATTTGTTCAACCCCTCCTTCTCAAGAGACGACGAATGTCCATGTTTAATTCGTCCGTTAGAAGGCGTTTTGCCCTGAGAAAAGAAAGACTCTCAAAAAGTTATAGTTTTGATTATGTTTAACTGTTTGCTTAAGGGGGATATAAGGGTCAAAGAAGGTCAACACAATTGGATTATGTTGCCCTAGGACCCTATTTGTGTTGCATAACATGATAACTATGCATGCAGAAGATGCTACAAACTTTTCCTAATTGTAACTTCTTTTACTTCATTTCATTTTTACCAACATTGGAACAACATCTGATTTTGACCCTGTACAAATGGAAAATTGACCTTTTTTTACATTTTAACATTTTACTCCCATAACTCCCAAAACAATGGTCATAGATGGTACAAAACTATACATTTTTGGAATTGACTATAGATCGACAATATAGCATACATTTTCAACAGATTGGGATTTAAAGTTGACCCCTGTGTAAACTTACAATTGGCCCACATAGAAAAAGTGATACCAAAATTTGCGAGTACTAACTACTAGAATTTGGATATAAAGGGTCCAATTTGTTTAGCTTATTTTGATTCCATATGATGAAAAGAAGAAACTCTAAGCTATCCTATGGTTACACCGCTCGCTTGTCACTATGTATGACTCAGGGAATCCGGATCCGGGATCATAATAATGAACAGTATATATACAAATAAATCGCCATAAGCTTTGATGATGGGTCAACGAAACACGACGACGGTTACCAAACCCTTCTCGAAACCATCTTCGATGTCTTAAGTTGAGTAATTGGCAATTGTTGTTGATTTTCCAGGGTGGAAACCTGCTCGTTCTAGTATTAGATGTTCGTCTATGTACAATACGAATGAGCAGGAGAGTTTGTAGCTGTGGCCGAGGGGTGATATTGCATTTAATGATCGATGTGCTCTTGGGATTAAATGCATCTTTCCCAGGCTTTAAGAGTGCATAACATGGCTTTCCCTCAGGTTGTGGGAAACTTTGGGAACTAAGGCAGCAATGGAGAGCTCAGAAGCCATCCTTTGCCTACTGGTCCAGAAGTTTTTCAGCCTGTCAGTGAGGATGTTGTATAGGCTAATGATTTCCTGGGTTGAGAAGCTCAAAGAGGCCAAATCCAAAACAGTCTCTCAGTAAAATAGGGCATAAAACTTTTTCTCCAAGTCCAAATGACACCAATAAACGCTTTCTGAAAGCATGTTCTATTCCTTTCGAGCAAATAATAGTTTCTTAACTATTTTAATTATTTTTTTTATTCTGAATGTAGGGTTTTACCACACGTACAAGCTTAAGACAGCCTTATTAGCAGCCAAGGCTTGAAGGATGTAATTTCTAAACTGAGAACTTGAGCTGTCTCAGTGGAATGGTGGCTTTGTATGAAGATTGCAATGGCTCACAAGACATGATCTACAACACGCTTTATTACCTGGCATATGCGATACCCCCAAATCAATTGGCAATTGATTTTATATCGGCATCTGGTTCTATATCTCTTAAAGCGATTAGCAAGCAGCGATTTGCTAAACCGAACTCGAAGAAATCATCATAATTCATATTTTTGTGTATTTTTGTTACTGGCTGGATATGCAAACATAACCTTGCAAGTGGTTGGCTGAGATCTGTGTATAAAGACAAGGCGTACTTTTTATATCTGATTTCTTTAATTTCTATAACGTGCGTAATTCAAAATTCCGACTTGAATCAAAACGCCTTTCTCGGTGAAGTCCCAGATTTAAGTCGTGATATAATGCACCCGCATTAATACAGTTTGACCGTCAAGCACAAAAATATTGATCTTTGTTTTATTCTGTGCTAGTGTAAACCACAATCATGCTGTTTATTGTAGATTTTGAGACGTCATCGCTGATGTCTTTTTGCGGGAGATGGTATAACAAATTTCCTCAAATACTTCATTTTTTCACTATTGGTGGTTTGTTTCTATTAAAGCAGTAGATTTGGGAATTGTACACACTTATTTATCCCTGATTTATACGGTAAAACAAATGCATTTCCAAATTTTTCGATTCTCTCGCAATATCAATCCATGCTAATAAATCCCTTTAAGTACATCATGATCCAAATATATTTACAGATATTTAACACTTCGAAATTAACCCAATGGAAGAAACCTATGCCCTGCAGATACCACCTGAAAAGGGACTCTAGAATTGACTGCATTCAGTTCCCTATTCCAAGTATCATATGTATTTGTCCATGACTTTGTTTTTGAAACCCTTACAAAGAAGAGGTTAATCTGGAAGTTTATCGCTCGATAAGTAAATCCTATACCTCCGTATACGCAAGGAATCTTGCCTTACTTATTATATTTATAACTGTGAGGCAACATAACATCCGAATCAGGGTGTTGTTAAATGTAGGCATAATCGCTTCTACCCTTCGCATCTTAAGATGTTTTAGCGCCCTCAGTTTCACACTTCCGTACCCACCCCTCGTACTACAACTTTGTTTATCCCTCAATTAAAAGTGCGTGTTCTGTTTGGTAGAAATAAGCTGGGTGTGTGTGCGTCTTTTAAAAAGTACCTTACGAGTTGAATATGAAGTAATTGTTTATTTGTTTTGAGGGCCACATATGTTTCATGTTTCTGCTGTTTTTTTATTGAAAGGACGTTCCATGTTCACCGTGCCGTGGTTTGTTAGGAAATTTGTTAATCGTTTTGTGATATTTTTCAGGTTTTTTTTAAGGCAATATAGGGCCTATGTTAATCGTTTGTCCGTGTAAGGAAGGGTGGATGCGGGAGTACTGTAAAAAAGAACCGTATTTTACGGATCCCTTAATTGTGAGAAACTACGGTAAACCTGCTGTGATTTTACTGGCAAGGCCCAGTGAATTCTTCATACTATGTCAATTTCACGGGCGTTTACGCGAAAATTTGCTGCCGGAAAATGCCCTCGTACGCGTACTTGACCAAAAAAACGAACTTTCCAACCCAACTGTTTTGGCGATAATGCCAAAATCTGTAAAAACAGCATTTGCTCTTCTAGTCCTTTAATCTACGAAATTCTGAGGCTTTTGCCCGTCACTTTCGTAATTGTCTTCTCGCAGATACGAGTTATTAAACATTACTGGGGACCGAAAAATCCATGTTTGTCAGTGTGCTTTGCCCCTGCATGATAATTGAATACTAGTAAACCGTGGGGTAGATATTAAGGGCTAGGGTTTATTATATGTTAAGCCCGCCATTGATTTAACCCACAATCATCAGTCCATTTTTTTTTTAAAATCCAAATGCTCATTTTGTTTCGAAAAATTGCCTATAGTTGGGGGGGGTTTTTTTGTTAGTCTAACAACTGTATTACTGTTCTGTGTGAAAACGACGCACTAAACATTCAAACCGGCCGGTTCTTTGCAGAGATTTGTTTTACATTCTTAAAGAAATCGATGATATGGATTTAATTGTAAAGCCAAAATAGTCAGAATGGACAAAATAAAGTTCAAACAAAAGAAAAACATGCATATTTTTATATCGAATTTACAATGTTTTTTTTTCTTATTTACAACACCCCAATTGGCAAAATTAGTAATTTTTAAGTCCAACGACACGAGCAGAAATGTGTTATGTTTGAAAGATACATTGGAGAAAAAACATTTCAGAACCATCCCCTACAGAATCATATTATGTTGTTATAAAAGGCCTATACGCAAACTTAAATGGAAGGAACTTAGAATGATATCAAGAAAAACGTCGAATTGCTTTCTAATATACGCCGGTATTGTATTGACAAGGCGTATTAGACGAGCAATTGAAAGAAACGAAAATTAAGACGCAAAGTTAAATACGAAGACACAAATGTGAATATCAGATAATGACATTGGTTGTGCCCTTTCAGCGATTCAGCTTTTACCGGACGAATTCCCTTTGTGTGTTTTAATTAAATTCAAGTACACAAGTGCGAAATTAACTGGGAAAAAACCTATACATGATACCGGTAAATATGTAACCTATAATAAATGGTTTGCCGGTTCCTTTTATAATGTGCAGAATTGAAGGAAACATACTTCTAAGTATTTTCGATTTGTAAAATACCGTTTGGTGTTGACTTTTTCTAGCAAAATCGCTGCTAATCCATTTAAGTACATCATGATCCAAATATATTTACGATATTTAACTTCGATAATTAACCCAATTGAGATACTATGCCTGCAAGATGAACCACCTGAAAAGGGAGCTCTAGAAATTAATCATTCAGTTCACTATTAAGTATCATATGTATTTGCATGACTTTGTTTTTGAAAACCTTTACAAGATAGATGTTATACATCTGGTTAATTTATCGCTCGGATAAAGTTATCCTATCCCCGTAGAACGCCAGGAACTCTTGCCTACTTATTAGATTTCTAAACTGGAGGCCACATAACATCCGAATCCAGGTGTTGTATAATGTTAGGCATATTCTCTTTCTTCTACCCTTCGCCTCTGAATGATGTTTAGTAGAGGTTTAAGAAGCGCCCATCAAGTTGTCACCTTCCGTTACCCACCCCTCGTACACAACTTTGTTTAAGCCCTCAATTAACAGGCGTGTCTGTTTTGGTAAATATAAGCTGGGTGTGTGTGCGTCGTTGTAACAAGTCGTACGAATTGAATAGAAGGATGTTTATTGTTTTTGAAGGGACAAATATGTTTAATGTTATGCTGTTTTTTATTGAAAGGACGTTCCAGGTTCCCGTCCGTGGTTTGTTTAGAAATATGTTAATCGTGTTGTGTTAATTTTCAGGTTTTTAAAGGCAATTAGGGGCCTATGTTACTCGTTGGTCCGTGTAAGGTAGGTGTGCGGGTGTACTGTAAAAAGAACCCGTCTTTTTACGGATTCCGTAATTGTGAGAAACTACTGTAAACTGCTGTGATTTTACTGGCAAAGCCCATGATTCTCATACGTTATGGCAATTCCGTCGCATTTTACCCTGAAAATTTTTGCTGCCGGAAAGTGCCCCGTACGCGTACTTGACCAAAAAACGAACTTTCCAAACACCAAATGTTTTGGCGAATATGCCCAAAAATCCTGAAAAACGGCATTTGCTCTTCTAGTCTTTATCTAAGAATTCTGAGGCTTTTGCCCGTCACTTTACGTAATTGTCTTCCTCGCAGATACGAGTTATTAAACGTTACGGGGACCGAAAAAAATACATTTTTTTGCAGTGTGCGTTTGCACCATGCATGCATATATTTGAATACTATAAACCGTGGTAGTATAAGGGATAGGGTTTAATTTATATTTGAACCCGCCATTGAATTTAACCCCCAATCAGTCATTTTTTTTAATAAAATTCCAAATGCCATTTTGTTTCTAAATTGCTATAGTGTTTAAGTCATAACAACTGTATCGCTGTTCTTTGTGAAAAACGACCACTATAACAATCAAACCGGTCTTGCAGAGATTTGTTTTACATCTTAAAGAAGCGTTGATACGCTTAATTGTCAAGCCAAATGTCAAGAATCGGACAAAATAAAGTTCAAACAAAAGAAACATGCATATTTTAAATAAATCGAATCCACAATGTTTTTTTTCTTATTTAACACACAAATGGCAAAATTTAGTAATTTAAGGCCACAGACCGAGCAGAAAATGTTGTATGTTTTGAAGATACATTGGAGAAAAACATTTCAGAACCAATCCCCTACAGAATCATATTTAATGTTGTTAGAATAGGCCTATACGCCAAACTAAAATTTAATGAACGTATAATGAATATCAATGCAAACGTCGAATTGCTTTCTTATACGCCGGTATTGATATTGACGGGCGAATTAGACGAGCAGTTGAACGAAACGAAAATTAATGACGCAACAGTTAAATACGATACACAAATGTGAATACATAATAATAACCTTAGGTTGGCCCTATTCAGGGCAGCGATTCAGATTTTACCGGACGACGTCCATTTGTGTGTTTTTATTAATTCAAGTTACACAAGTTCGAAATTAACGGGGAAACCGATCCAATGATACTAGGTACATCTGTAACCTATAGAAATGGTGTGCCGTTCCTTTTATAATGTTCCATAAATTAAGGAACATACTTCTAAGTATTTCCGATTTGTATATAATACCGTATTGGTGTGACTTCTAGCAAAATTTAAAGAAACAAAGACATAAGGTATGAAGAATATAAGTTCGTTTTTTCACTTATTTAGGAAGATATAACCTCTTTATTCGTGTATTGTTAAGACCATGTTTTCAATGGCAATTTTTCACTTCTACTCTCATAGATTCACAATGTTTAAACTAAACATATGTGCTCATTGTTTTAGCACTAAATAGTCTTTGAATATGCGTGTTTATCTTGGAACATATAATTTCAAAATACAGAAAGTTATCAATTAAGGTTTGTCAAGTTTTAGAATTATAACATGTGTAAATAGCAACGAAATATCCTATATCCTTTGATTTGAGTTCAATTTAGAATTATCCTGAATTATACTATTACCTCAATTCATTCAGTACAGGAATTCGTTTGTATTTGAAAAAACGCAGAATTGACACCGAAATGTTGCTATGCGACAAGTCAATTCGAAATTCAAATCTGTCATAATTTGGGATTTTACCTCATTACTCTGAATTTGGAATTTTTTGAATCCCTTCGGTGCGTGCAGTATCTGTTTTTTTGTTTGTTCCTTTTAAACATATTATTACACTAGACAAAATTTTCAGGTACTCTATAAGGTAGCATAACCTAACATAACATTAACATAACATCAATTGATTTTAATTTATAATTATATAGTACTTATTTCATTTTATTATACGACAATCTTTTAAGTCATGTCATATGTTAATAACATGCCCCTCCACAATGAAATGGATTTGGTGTAGGGCACCTCATAATTTACAGTTTTATTGAACTCATTCAAGCAAATTATTTTTCCCGTAGAATGTAAGGAAACGGAAAAAAGGTGCTTCCAGTTTCTTCACGAACACACTGGAGAAATAAGCAAATGTTAACACATAATTACAAACCCATCGTCTGTGTATGCCAATCATCAAGCCTACAGACAACAATGATTGTCAAAATCTGCTTTTTTTTTAAATTAAGTTAGAAAATTGTCTCCCTTGCAAGTATATAGTATTTTTCACAAACAATTTTTGTTTTGTCTTCAAATAAATTATATGATGATAAGTCACCTATTTCCAAATCTTTCTAAATGCACTCGCACATTTAGATAAAGATTATCACACGATTAAATTGCAAGTTGAAAACATTTTAAAAATCTGTATGGCCATTTGTTAATTTTACCTACAAATCATAAAAGTATAGCGACCATAAAATTGTTGTTTGACAGTTTGTTTATAAAGGTCTAACTTAGTATTGCTTAAGGGGAAGAACCTGGTTTTATTCAGGAACTATAAAATGTTACTTTTAGAAGGAAGCCGTTTAGAAAGCCTTTACAAAGAATTTCTTGCAACAATCTGACTACTTTATATCGCTGGGTAAACAAAGCCTCCATAATATACACGTATTAAGTATTGTTATTAGTGTGGGGCTAACGTGTTTCATTGCGAGTTTAATTATGCGATAGCAGGGGTGGGTGGGGCTCTCAGAATGGCTATTTTTCCATTCATATATTTCATCATTAGATATAAAACCCAAGCAATGTACACGCCATTTGCTATTAAAACAGAAGTTTTTACCAACAGAAACTGGGTTTCTTTCCAAGTAAAAAAAAAAACCACGGGTTTACCCACCTCTCATAAACTGGCGAACCTTGTACTGAGATGATTTAAGTGTTTTAAAGGAACATTAGTATACTCTTGTGGCCCTTATTATGGGGACTTTGATCTAAGGCACCTCAAAATGAAGTTGTAATTAGGTTTAAATCCACTATAAACATATTCTCACGGCCACGCGATATTTCAAGCATCTGAAATGTCTATAAAGTGCAAAACAAATGTCATTTTGATTAGCTTATGTTTTCAAACACTGCAACATAATACAGGTCGAATTTGTATTTACTACTCCATACGAAATTAAAAATGTTGGTACTAAATAAAGCCTTAATCCTTCAGATAGGGGCATTATTGAATGGAACTTTACATTTGGTGCAACTTACATCATTGCCTTTATTTTTTAGGCCTGATGAGGATATGTTTCTCTTCTGTTTCGCTACTAATGTGATATTATTTAGATAGAGAAATAAAACAATTTATTATCATATGGAATATATGTCATTGGGGAGCCCATCAAGATATTTTGTCCATTTTTTTAAACTAATATTATATCAAATGATCTGCATCTCTATAATGAGGACCCGTCATGTAATCGTTTACCCTTTTGCACATTTAAAACATCGGTACTCTTTTTAGTTTGTTTTTTAGTTAGTTATAAGGTTTGCTACTTTATTGTCAAAAAGAGTGTACTGTCCATTTTGTGTATATGTGTTACTTTAGTTAACCCCCATTTAGATGTAGACAAGGTGAACAAAGTGTTTTAGTATTATAAATGTCTACTTAAAATGGATACACTAAATGATTTAACATGAACAATACCGTAATATTTGCACATTCCTTAAGTACATTTTATTATTTACGTAATTTTCAAAAACATCCTTCCTTTTCAGATAACTTTCTAATGGAAAGAAGTGTGATTTCGAAGTTGAGAAAGAAAACATACAGATCCATCACAACGTGTACCCAATATCATTAAACCTTCTGTCCTTCAATTCTTTATACATATTTATTTAAGGAATGAAGGAAAACATTGAAAAAGAGTAATCGTTTGCAGTGGCGTACAACCAGTGGGGGGCCGGGGGGGGCCAAGCTGCCCCCCCCCCCCCGGACCACCCAAAATCGGAGGGGTTCCAAAATGGGAAGGACAAAAGGAGAAGAAAGAGAACAAGAGAAAGAAAAAGGATTAACAGATTCAGAAGAAAGGTGAAAAAAGTAAAGGAAATAAAGAAGAACTGGAACAAAGGAAAGAAAAGCGGGAACGATAAGACGAAAGGGAAAACCATAGAAGAAAAAAATGTAAAAGTAGAGAAGGGTAAGACTAGTGAATAATAAGTAAAAAGAAGTTGAAGAGAGGTTTGGCCCTTCCCCCCCCCCGCCCTTCATAATATTTGGAACAACTGGAAAAACAAGGTTCTACCGGCGAGCGTAGCGAGCCGGAGAAATTTGCGAATGAAAAACGTAAACGTCTTGAGTCTTGCCCCCTGAGGCTCCGGTCTGGTTACGCCCCCGGATCGTTTTTTAGAACGAAAAACCACCAAAAACAAGCAACTGTAGAATACTTTTCATTGATAACATCCATCATACATGTATCCTACATACATACATACATACATACACACATACATACCCACATACATACACCCTACAACATACCTACATACATACATACATACCTACATACATACTACATACATACACACATAAACACACCACACACACACATACACACACACATATAGCAGACATGCTGTTCTCGACGCAAAAACACCCTTCACATTTCAATCCATGGAAAAGAATAAATTCAATCAAAACTCAGCTGTGAATGTTAATCGAGGTTATGCAAACAAGAAGCTGGTGCTCTACCTTTCAGAGTCTACAACACTGATAAGCTTTGCTATACTTACAATGCGCTTATAGTGATTTTGGGAACTGTATATTTACTCGTTTTACTAACCTTGTACGTCCTGGTTCAATAACCAGCAATAATATCAGTTTTTGGCGCATCCCTTCATGCTGCTTTATATTATTGGTTCGTATAGGGACACTGGGTCAGTATACTTTTATTTGGCCTGTATTTGATTGATGTCGTGATGGATTTTTGTTCGCAGGTGGCATTTGGGCTTGTAAAAAAAGCAAATTACTTTCATGTTTGTGTTTGTCCCTTATTTTTTTTCGGTGTACAGTAATATTGTTTTAAGATTTTTTGGTGTTAAAGATTGGTTTAAATAAAGTTTGATTTTTTTAAAATGGTAAGTTTTGGATTCTTACTGGATTTTGAAATAGCTACAAGCTCATTCTAGTAGCTATGTTAAAAGCGGTACGGGGAACTCTAAATTGCATTGTAGTGAGTTAAATTTTGGATACACTACCATTGTTTTTTTACCAAACCTGCGGCTTATATGGTTATCATGGGATTTTTATAATCCTCAGCCTTGTCTCCTCGATTAACCCTAAAAAAACAAGCTGAGATTTTTGTATCATTTGAACCGTAGATCTAAGTATGTGCCTAATATGACGTTCAAATTCATCTACTCTAGTAAAATTTCAGTTTTGTATTTTATAGTCCTTAAAAACGTATTTTCCTCCTAGCATGAACACACAACATCAGGTACAATCAACTGAAATTTTTTTAAAATAATAATTTCTGGACGTTATCTAGTGAACCATAACAAACTAGGTGCTAGGATACACGAATGCATCTGTAACCACTAAATAGAATTGCTCTCGGGGGATGATACAGGGCCAGACTGTGACAGAACCAAAACTATGTCATTTGCAAACTGTTTATCATCAGATCTATCAAGGCAACTGCTGTCCTTATGTGTCTTTGAAGGCCATGCTTCTCCAGACCAGAGTAACAAATTAATTTTCACATACCTGTTGCACGGTTGGGTAAAATTTTACCCATCTTTTACCCAACCGCTGGGTGGTCACTATGAAAAACCCATTTTCTGGGTAAAATGTGTTACCCAACCATGGTTGGGTAAAATTGTTCCCAAATAATGTAAAAAACAACCATTTTTTGGGCAATAATTTTAACACCCCAATGTTACTGGGTAGTATTTAACCACATAATTGGGTAAGTTTTAATTTATCCAGCTTGTTTGGCAGTGTATTGGCTTTTACCCCAATTATATTGGTTATATTCAGGGTATTGGGGTATTTTTTTACCCAACATCATTGTGTAAATTTTATCCACTTGTTGGTCAGTGATTGCTTTACCCAATTATATTGGGTAATATTCAAGGGATTGGGTATTTTATTTCGACACATTTGGGTAAATTTTCGCCACTTTGTTGGGCAGTTTATTGCTTTTACCCAATTTATATAGGGTAATACTCAAGGTATTTGTAATATAATATTGACGCTTTTGCATGTAAGATCACACTTTTATAATCATATAGATAAAACTAAATGGTGGATACTTGGTATAAATAAGTTATTTGTGTGTGTGCTGGTATTTTGCGACAGTAAAGGCTATTATTAATGATAAAATTGGATTATTTTTGGGTTGTGCACCAATATTAAGTTTGTGTTGGCTAATGAGTTTTAAAAGATTGGGATCGACTTTGTCTTTTCAGTTTTAATAGACGGCAGTCAGATCACAGCTAGTACTGGCATGGCATGTCATTATGCATTCTATGCATGACAGGTCAATACAATGAATAGCCATGTAGGCCTATGTAGTGCATGAGTGTGTCTCTTGACCACGAACGCTTGGTAAAACGTTTACGCTTTACCAACAACCTTTCTGGCGAAAAATACCAGCACCCAAAACAAATACTTATCTTAGTACCAAGATCCAAATTTAATTTTTTCTATAGTGATTATAAAAGTGTGATCTAACCTGCAAAAGCGTCACTTAGATCTTCCCGTCCCCACTGGCGCAACTCGTCGGCTACTGATTCCGCCCATGATTAATGATGATCCCAACTTCAGACGATGGTTTAATAATTGTTGCAAATACGTCACGTGATATTTTTGTTTTACCCAACTTATTGGTAAAATACATGCAACGTGCGGGAAAATGAAAGTATAACCGGGAAATTACACCGGTAAGTTACCCAACAAAGTGGTATTAATCCGTGCAAATAATGGA
>JAMKCH010062200.1:0-15683 GCA_023653785.1 Ophioderma brevispina
CTATCATTCATCGTCAAAAAGTCCAAGATTGTTATAGCAAATTTCCCATGAACCTAGTCTACAACAATTTTTAAGGTATGTCACTCACTACAACCAGTGGCTATGCTGAAAACAAAATAAACAAGGCGGTTTCTTCACCACAAGGTCCCCGCCGTCATGTAGTAAAAAAGGAGGAAAAGTAACAATTCATTAAAGATCACAGGAGGATTGATGATAATACCTTTGATGGCCCCAGATGACTTTTAAAAATTCTGGTATCACTGTTGACTACACCCAACCATTCCATGGACCATACAACCATTTGTAGTTTTGAGACCTTGGATGGCCCCCCATTAACTCTTGAAATGGGACCTTCAAATTTTCATTCAGCACTGAAGTTTGACCACACCCATCAATTTTCATGACCATACCACCATTTGCCATTGAACTGACCTCATTTACCCCAAATGAACCCGAAATGACCTGCAAAAATTTCGGCACTGAACTGTTAACCATACCCACCAGTTTCTGACTAGACAACCATGCAGTGGATTTGACCTTGAATGACCCCGCATGACCTTGAATGACTCCAAATTTTTTTGGCACGGAATTTGACCGCACCCACCAAGATTAATCACATCCTACCACATGTTAGGGATTTGACCTTTGTAGACCACTCACATTACCTTTAAATGCCCTTAAAAAGGTCGGCACGCTGTTGAGCACACCACCAGTTTTCAATCTCCTCCACACTTGACCAGGTTTTAAAAAGCATTTTTGACCACATTTGTAACCTTTGACCCATGGCACATGACCCATTTCCGAACTTATCCGCCGCCTACTTAAGCGACATATATGGTGCAAAGATGGACACCCATCCTTGCTTAGTTCAAAAGATATCGGTGACACGGTTTATCAGCATTTAACCTATTTTTCCACATTTTTGACCTCATTTGGCTTTTGACCTATGACACATGAACCCACTTCGGATCCCAACCCGCGTGCCCTCGAGATACATTCTAGGTGCGAATATGGACAACGCCACCCTTGCTTAGTTCCCTAGATATCGCGTGGGACACCCACACTCACACACACGGACGGGGAGCATTTCTAAGTCCCCCCTTCGCCAACAGTAGTTGGCAGGGGACCAATATTATATTGACCACGGTGTCGCATGTAACAATACAAATATCAAAAAAAAATGTTCATCTTCAGGAATCGAACAGGGTCACTACTCAGTGGAGGTATTTTTTTGCCCCCTACTTCTAAAAGATGGGCGCTAAGTGGCAGATGTAGTTTATCTTTGAATCATAATTAAAACCTTATGAATAACATCGCTTGTCGTGCACTGGTCATCATTAAGTCAACACCTGTTGCGCCTATGGTGACAATTCATCTTAGAGAGGCGAACGGTATTCAACGATTGAAAATGTTAAAAGTGCCTGCGCAGGTTACAAAAACATGGTGATACTTCAAGAGCTCTGGGACTTTGATTCTAACTTATCCTGTTTTAAACAAGAATAGAGACCTCTTATTTTTACATATAAGGTTCCAAAGGAAGCGCAACATACTCAAGCATTCTTCCAGAGGGAGATTTTTCAAGGTAAATAATTTTAAATTAATATTATAAAATCCTTTAAGATGTGCTTTTTGATACAAACAAAATTCTTTCTTGTATTAATGGCGTCGAATTTATTAGGATAGTTGGAACCTCGTGTCACTATCAAAATGTCCAGTGACTACCAATAACGTCATCCCTTAGGTTACGATCATTGGAACTACTAACCAGAGAGACCCTCCTTGTTGACAGTATTGACATTATCAGTATGAAGAAAATAGAGTGAAAATCACTTGCTTTCATCACTCATATGCACAAATAGCAAAATCTGTTGACAAATTAATAAGCAAGCTACACTATCTCAATGCAGCCTATAGACGGCAGCTGTAGTTTAGTTTTCATTCCAAGTCGATATGCAACTTGTGCATTGCAATTCTTCACAAAAGTCAAATACGATGTATCCACAAGAATATCTTTCTCTTTCAAAGTCTAGCCAACCTAGTGAACATACTGAAGAAACTAAAAGGAACCAAACAAGATGCACCAGTCACAAAGAGGCTAAGAACACACAGGTGCAGCTTACAGAAGACAGAATACAAAAGAATCAAAGATGACCAAACAAAGAAAAGAATGTGATCCAGGGGATGAAAAAGAATTAACAGCTGAGAGTAACATTGGTCTCAGATTAACTGTACAGTGATTGTCTGCTGGTATGGAAAAGAAATAACACCCCAGAAATACACCACCAGAACACTAATATATATGTAATCAGCATGACACATTTTTAAAAGGTGGGAATGATGGGAAGGGAGATAGGGAGTGGACAAACAGAGAGAGACAGACAAAAAAACAGAACACAGACCCGGAAAAACTGAGACAGACAGAAAAGACAGACAAGACAGAGAGACAGACAATACAGAGACACAGAGAGCACACACATTTTTAAAGAATTCTTTACTTCAACAGAGTTTCTTAAACATTCAAAAGTCTTCATTGATTTTTTTTTCTAATTCATATATCATTTTAGTTTGTTTTTTTTTATTTAACTAAAATGCTATGCTATGGGCAAAGTACCATACATTTGTATTTGTTTTTAATAAATTAAAACCAAGCCCAGCTTCACTGGTAAATCGGACTTCTTCCCATAAATGCCTTCCTTGTCGTTTCTGGATATACTCGTTGTGTTGTAGCAGCCTAAGGCGCTCCACAGCGGCGCCCTGAGCACTTCGGTGGATTTGTCGCGCGTTATAAGAATTATAATATAATAAAATATAATAATATAAAAAGATGATTTTTCATGGAGCTACTTATGAACTTTATGACCACTGTTTACAACAAGAGAATAGGGAGTTTGTCGAGGTGTAATCTGTTTTAGGATCATGTTACATACAAGTTTGTTTTTGTCATATTTTGGCCCACAACATGCGTTGTGGAGGGCCTATGTGATCATGCAGATGGATGGGTACCTGCCTGGCTTCCTGCCTGAATGTCTGGACGGACAACAAAATTCATTAATCCACTCTACAGATTAAACCGATTAGTGAATGAACCTCAAATGTGGCACAGTGATGAGGACACGTGCTGTATACTTTTGAATAGGTTATGAATATTAACCCTAACACCACATCTGTTTCTAGCCTATGGGAGGGAGTGAAGGAATGACGGAAGAGGGGAACAAGAAAAGTCGCAAATTTGGGTCGGTCTCGAACCAGGGGCCCTTCCAGTCCCATGACCAGGGATACTGCTGTACGACGGTGTCGCTGGCCCAGCCAGCGATTTTATGCCCATATTTGTCTTTGTTTGATGCCGTCATTGCTACATCCAGGACTTAATGCATTTTTCTCACTCAGTGCTGTGGGATTTTCAAGATTCAGTGGTCTTAGGGTTAATGACTCATTTACATATTTTCAATAAAATGTGATTAAACCACAGTTGTGGGGGCCATTTTAATTACGCCCTATGTAAGTCTTGTTTCAGAAGTCATTGACCATTGCTTTACTACTTTTGTTCCAAAACACTTAACAAGATAAACACAAACCTTTTGTATGTGTGTAACCCCTGTATCCCTTGATGCATGGTACACGTTGAATGTGCCGTCATTGCCTCCGCCGTCATAGGAAAATATCAAGGCATGGTGGAATGGTGAGTCAAAGAAACCCAGGGTAGCGTGGCAAATGTGATGGTCTACAGTCACCCATCTGTAAGTAGAATTGTCAAAAGGGGGATGATCAGGATTAGGCATATCACTTGTTTAAGAATGCAACGATTGAAGGTTATTAAATATGTTCATTAGCAGGAAATGTAACAAACTATTTTAAGTTCACCTTGTAGTTATGGCAGAACAAATATAACTAGACGGCACAGTTGTGTTTAGCAAACACAGGTATATTTGCATGTGCTCCCTGTATCCCTTGAACTTTGACCTCTGAGATCGAGATACCCAAAATGCACATCAAGCACTCGGGGGCTATAAGCCCATCAAGTTTGGCCTCTGAGGCTGCTTGTGTTCTTGACTTACGGGCGGTCCCTTTATTTTAACATTTGGTCTCCTGTACCCCTGAACTTAGACCTCTGGGATCGAGATACCCAAAAGACACATCTGGGATCTCAGGGCTATAAGCCTGCAAATTTTGGGCCCTGAGACTGCTGTGGTTTCTTGATTTATAGGTGTCCTTAGATTTTAACATTTGCCCCACCCCCTGTACTCCTTTGACCTTTGAACCTCTGGGGTTGAGATACCCAAAAGGCACCACAGGGGCCCAGGGGCTATAATCCTACAAAGGTTGTGCCCCAGGCTTCTAGTGTCTTTTGAGTTGAATTTGTAGATCGATTGCAGACCACCTACCAAGAACGTTGCCCAAGTTCATTGACAACAAGTACAAAAGAAAACTGGCAAACTTTGTTTTGAACTGCCGCTATTGTATTCGTCCCTATAGAAAACCAAGTTTTGATTTTCTTGTATGCACGACAGAACATATTGAATCATCATTTGATTACATAAAGATGGCGTATTAGGCTAGTCCTTCAGGTATGGATCCAATACATTGGTGGTAGCATTCTAATTATGAGGAAAAATCGTTATTCCGAAAAAAATTGGTGGGGGGCGCTCTTTCTGGAATGTCCTCATGTCTCTTCAAACCTGGAAATTGAGCATTTTAAGGTGACTATCTTAGTTCTAGTTACTATTTTGATAATACACCAACTTATATTTTTTAATTCAGAGTCAGCCTTTAACGGTGCAACGAGAGAGTTCACATATCAGTGTGTCCCTAAAAAATCAAAAGTACTGATTTTTGCCCTGATGTAAAGCTTTCCATCAAATAGCCCATCTGAAGAAAAACAGTGAATTGTAGAAATTTGTTCCAAGTCATTGGTCCACAAGTCTCAAAATATATCTTTCAAAATGTCAGGTTTTCCCGTCTGCAATGTCTTACCTTTCTGCCTGCACTAAGGATTGGAGAATACTTCGCTGAGATGGGAAACCCCCCACCCTGAAATATTAAAGTTGCATTTATAATTTTTTATCATTTTAATTTTCTTTTTAAAGTGCATTTCATCACGATCCTAACATTTTATTTTTCCCTAAAATTATTGCTTCACTAGAATGAACTAGAAATCCCCGGAAAAGTTTGATTTCCAAAATTTCAGTTGATTGTGATGGTGAATTGTTAAATCATGGCGTAGCCCGAGGGGGGCACTTGCCCCCCCCCCCGACCGGATGTTTTTTTGGTACATAACTGTCCGTCGGTACATTCGTCAAAAAAAGTAGTTTTTTTTTGTTAGCCTGTGGTGTGCATGATAGACCTTTCTAAAAAATGGTTACTAATATGCTCCCCCCACCCCCCCACTGCCCCCAAAAAAAATGGGTGTCAAACCGGTAGAAGCAATAGCGAGCCAGTAAAAAAATTGTTTTGTAGGTAATACACGAGTTCGTACAATTTCACAAATCTGTGCCCCTCGTCAACAAATTCCTGGCTACGCCACTGGATTGGTGGTAATGCCCAATATTGTTTGATCACAACACACTGCACATAGCCATGTGTAATTTTTGTCTGTTTATGATCAGACAAAAAAATCACATTTCGTTCAAAGACAGATAGAATTTGACTTAGAGAATATCTTAAAAAACCAACATTCAAAACTGATATTAAAATCATAACTTTTTTGTTCAGTAAGTCAGTGGGAAAGGCTGGGATTTCCACAATGGCCCCTTTAATTTGATGAAGTCTGGAAGGAGCTTGCGAGATGAAGACACTAATTTGAGCAGTGCCTAAAATATATTTGAAAAAAGTATATCAAATCAAACTCTTTGTACTAAGAAACCAAAAATGGCACCCTTGGGTCTTGTATAAGCATTTTTTAAGGACTCAGAAGTTTTCTTTGACCCAGACCCCATGGCTCTCAGTCACACCACCCTACATAAATTTTTTGAGCATAATGAAGGACTGAACACAAAATGAATGAGCCAAAATGAATTGAGCACAAAATTAATGAATTCACAAATGATGAACGCATAACTGAATGAAGCACAAATGATAAGCACAAAATAGTAAGCACAAAAATATTCCTTCTTATTACAAGCACCTCTACATTGAGCACTTTACCAGTCTTTACCAATATCTATATCATTTTTTTTTTTTTGTTTTTTCTATACAATTGGGAAACCCAGATTTAGTCCTACCACTTGTGACGCAATGTCAAATTCATAAATCCAATCCCCGACATACTTTGGTGATGATCTCAATGGCCTCCTTCCATTTGCTGCTAAACTTGCTTTTGACCTAATGAATATAATAAAAGCAAAGTTTTTATTAAATATTTCACATTCTGTTAAGGGTCAATTAACTTGGGATGGATTATGCAGCAATCTTATCTAAAACAACTTGAAATTGTCCTGGTCTACAAAACATAGAAAGACTTCTTGCATAATAAGCATGCCCAAGCTTAAATATTTTGAACTGAGGTGATTGCAAAACAAAACATGTTCGGACCATCTTTAGGACTCCCCCCAGATTTACCTTGAAGTTGTTTTGAAGTTTAATCACATATGAAAGAACTTTTTTTTCTCTCGTTGTCCTGAATTTCGCTTCCAAATGCAAAGTCTTTCCAAAGATAAAGAGCAAAAACTGTGACTTTGATGGTTTATAAGGCCATAAACCCTAACACAACCACCCTTCTCTCTCAAGCCTATTCCCAGAGGGTGTTTTTGAGTCACATCCCACAATAGCAACCAGTCTTTGGGAAATGTTCGCCTCAACAGGGTCATGTGATCTCACCAATCCTATTCTTTAACACATACAAATCCTGACTTCTATGCTAATGTTTTGCCCACGAAACATTAATACTTAGGGAATTGTTAACATGAAGGCGACATGTCTTGTTTGTTCTTAACTTCTAAGATACTTTTCATCTCTAAATTACTGACATAAGTTTTATACAGTCATTAATAGGCACTTGCAATGCATTGCAGAATTGATTCAAAACCCCCTCTGCCTATTTCCACGAGGCGGGGAAAAGGGGGGGTGGTTTGGTAAGGTTAGGTAAAGGGATACAAGGTAAAGAAGATTGCACATCGTGGGTGGGAAATCAACCAGGTCCCTAGTCTCATGACAAGGCGAGGGCCAGCCATGAGGGCCTGTGCCCTGGGCCCGGCCCGAAATTGTGTGTTCCAAATGTGTTCTTATTGTGACGTAATTTCCCCAGCATATTTGTGCATCAGTGGTGTGGTATTTTGGTCTGCCAGCAATATGCAGAGGTCAGTATCGTAGGGCAGGCGTCTCAATTATATTATTATTAGCTGAGGGGGCCAGAGAGAAGCCACAACATTATTTGAAAGTTTCCTATTGCGTGCCAAATACACCTGAATTTTGTATGTTTCCTTTATATTTTTAAAGTCGGGGGCCAGCCAAAAAGTCAATGGTTGGAGGGCCAGATTTGGCCGGCGGGCTGCCTTCTTGAGAACCCCTGCTTGTAGGGCACCCAGTGTGGCTTCACTGCACCGTGACTAATGGTTGGTTCTAATCATCTAAAGTATGCAGATAGTACCGTCATCTATGTTTAAAACTTTTCCACAACAGACAACAACAGATACATCAACAGACTACACATCAACAACAGACCACAACAACAGTGGACAAATAAGTGATCCCTATGATGTCATTCCTGCTAAGGCAGGTGACACACAAAACTTACATTGTCAAAATAATTGAAACCATTTTGCATTCTGGTGGGCAGAGACATTTCAAATGGCAAACCTTGTTCAAATATTACTATTATTTAAACACTTTTTCAGAATTGAGGAATTCAACTGTTAAAACATCAGTAAAAAAAAGTAAATTACCTAGTGAGCTAACCGTGTTATCTGCTAAATGTTTCTTTTTGCATTTGCACAAGTTCTGCTTTTAAACTCTAAAGCTAGGCCGTTGCACAAATAGGTAGGACCAGGTTAATGTAGACCTCGTCTAAGTCAAAATTAGTTGTCCAAAATTGATAGTTATTCACATTTCTTCATTAAAGTAGTAACTAGCAAATTGTGAAAAGAGTAAAATGTAATTTCAAAACAATGCAAAAAAAGCTCCACGTCTTGTGTAAAGGAAAATGTCTTTTATGGTGGGACAAAATTACACTGAGACCAGGTCTAACTTTAGACCTGGTCTAACTTTTTGTGCATAGGACCTTCGCGACCTGCATTTTCTCAAAAATATTCGTAAGGTAGATGTATAAAATTCAATATCAAAATTGGTGTTGGACAAGCATAGCATTTGGAATTTAATCCTAAAAAGCCTTTGTTACATGTATTAGAAGAACGTAGTGCATCAATGATGCATAATCATCATTGGGACTGGGTTAGGAAATGTGTAGTTGTGGGGTCAACGGTCATGTCGGGTCATTGACAGTCAATTGACCATATAGCACGTGGGTCTTGGCCAGTGGTATCTTGAGCAAGTTTGGTGGCTATACAACTTAACTGGGAAGATGTTAGATATGTGGGTGTCAAAGGTCAAAGTAGGGTAAAAAGGGCATATGGGCCATACGAGGTCTTATGTGCATACCATAAGAGTTATGGACAGGTGGTTTCGTTAATAGTATTACTAGGCCGATCCTCGGGATTTGGCTATCACCTGTGTTTTGCGATCACCTGGCTTGAAGACCTCGGTTTGCGGTTCTTGAACCTTGAATGACCCCTGATGACCTGCCATATTGACCGTTAAACATTTTCTCATCAACAAACGACCACGCCCACCAAGTTCGCTATCATGAAATATACAAAAGTTTTACCACATTGGAGCTCCTTGACTTGAATGACCCATGATGACCTTTGATCCACTAACCAATACAGGGAATCGGTTTCGTAAGGTCAAGGGGCACCCACCACCAAGTTGCAGGAACGTGCGACATCCTCGGTATCAGAGAGCATATGCAGTCAGACAGGCACAGTGAAGAAAGACCACCGTCTTATAATAATGGATGTGCAAAGGTTGACCGCGTGGGGCAAAGGTCATTTCGGCATTAGAGGTCAAACTGTAATAACTATATGAGTAAGACAAAGTTCCTTGAGCATGGGTGGTGGTAACTGTAAATTATTTGCAGAAATGATAGACTGAGTGTGGAGCCCAGCGCTGCGCGTGGTCCTTGCTAGTGAGTATACATTAGAGGAGATAATGGAATGATTTTCAGAACCAAAGGTATTGTATTCGACTTAATTAGCGCCCTGGGTGATTCATATCCATACGTCAAAGCATGGTATGAAAAACCACAGCCAAGTTACCCAATAATGACCCCTACATGATTCCCCTGACCCCAAAATGACCCCTCGAAAATTGGACACAAAAGTGGTACGGGCACAAACAAACTTACCACCATCTACAAAACTCATATTCCCTCGTCAAAGCACGGCCAAGTTACCGGATAACGACCTCCTGGATGACTTTGACCCCAAAAATGACCCTCGAAAACATGACCAAAAAACTCATATGGCGAAAACTTACCACAATACCAAAAACTCATATCCATACGTCACAGCACAGCCACGTTACACGATAACGACCCCTGGATTGACCTCGACCCAAAAATGACCCCCTCGAAAAAAACATGCCACAAAACTTTGTACGGGCGAAACTAAACCCATCCCAAAACTAATATCCATAGGTCAAAGCGCAGCTGCTAAGGTACCCAAAAATGACCCCTGGATGACCTTGGCAGCGCGGCCAACATTGAGATTTGGAAATAAGGAGATTTGTCTTGGAATCGGAGATTTGTTTTAGAGTTGATTAGAATATGGTTGAGATTTAAAAAAAAAATAGCTGAGCATGTACAGTGTAATACCTCCTAAAGAGGGATACAGCCAATGGATATTATCTTAAAGATCAATTGAAAGCTTCCACATTTAAGGAATGTCAGTAGGAACTTGTCCTTTGGATTTTTTTAAAAGAATGACATGCAAAAGGTTGACGTAAAAGTCAACTTTAAAGGTTTAATTTGCGTAACTTGAAACGAAGCCACCTACATACTATGAACTGCATCATGAGATAGAGATCTTTAAAATAAAGCATGTCCGAAAAAAATGACAGGGCTCCGCGTATGAAAGCCCATTTAAGGAAACTGTCAGTAGGAACTAAGTACCTCTGGAGATTTAAAAAAAAAGATGAAAATGAAAAGTCGAAGTAAAGTCAACTTTAAAGGCCCGTAACTTGAAACGGAGCCTCTACAAACATATGATAATGCGCCATGAGATAGGGCTCTTAAAAATAAAGCTTTTCCCGAAAAAATGCAGGGGATCGCAGTTCTGACAGACCCGTTAGGGACTGTTCAGTGGGAACAAAAGTCCACAACAGTGCACTTAAAATAATTATAACATAAACAATTTTGCACTAATACCAATGATGGAGCAATCTTCAAAAGGCAAACAGCAATCACAAACAGGTTCCATTATCTTTAGGCATCCCTTTGCACCAACTGGAGTTAATTGTTAACACTTTAAGACAAGATAGCCTATAGCAGTTAAAAGGTTCAATATAAAATATTGCTGTGCTGGTCATCCGAAAGTCGGGAGAAAAAATAGGTAGAAAACAAAGACTATATTATTTTTTGCCTAAGAATTGTGTTATTATTTTCTTACTTGTTATACGTTGTATTTTATCTCAAACACACCATCAATTTTCCAACTGACCCTGAAGAACTTTGACCCCAAAAATGACCCCTCGAAAATGTGACAATTAAAACTGTCCGGCGAAACTCTAACCCAAAACCAACAAAACTCATATTCCATACGTCAAAGCACGGCAAGTTACCCGACAAAAGACCCTGGATGACCTATTGACCCAAAAATGACCCTTCAAAAAAGTGACCACAAACCTCGTCGTTGGAGCTCTACCAACACACCCAAACTCATATCCGTACGTAAAAGGACGGTTGATGACTGCTGTTGAAACACATAGCGGACAAAACCACAAGCCCACAAAGTGTTATTTCTTTTATAATATAGATTTTGACCCAAATGGGGTCAAAGGTCACATAGGACCATTAGAGGTCAAAAAGGCCACATGGGTAATCATAGGGTCAGTTGCGCATATCAGTAAGAGTCCTGGATCAGTGGTTCCTTTAGTTTGTCATAGCCATTTTATTTCAAGAAGTGTTTTATAGTAGATGACAAACTGGGGGTCAAAGGCATATAGGGTCATTAGAGGCACTCTATATATACTCAATATGAGACTGGGTCAGTGGTCTTTGGACTCCGTGTGAAGGTCATCGGCAAATGTACACTAAACAGGTTACATTCACACTTCCAGGGGTACCACGGGCATGCATTCACTGATCTGTTAAGCAGCAAACCGAAAACAACGATATGCATCTCGTTACAGCAATAAATTGACGCTTGCGTTGCACACGTAATAAGGAATCAGAGGGGTCTCTGACAGACTGGTAGAGAGCAAAGTGTCGTTTTTCCGGTTTTTTTTTTAAATTTCTAGTAATTTCTTGTTCAGGGCCACTTTGAGGGAATATCCTCTATCAAAAATAGAGGATTATTATGACAAATTTCGCTGTGAAGCTTGTGAACAATTTTTAGGATATTCCTGTCAAAATGTAATAATTTCTGGCAGAGTGTTCCAAAGATTCCACTTAGTATTGATATGTTAACCGCCACTTATTTCAACATTTCCGCTTTTCAACGACGCGGGAATATAAAAGGTAAAAAAGTTAGCATGAAAGGCCAATCATGTAGTGACGCACCGTCGACAAAATATCTAAACCCGTCAAAAGGAAGGCAAGCGTGTTTGTCGTACCAACTCGCAATAGAATATAGTTCCCAGGTTTGTAGGGTATTAAAAAATATTCCGAGAGTTATGCCCACGCTGTCGCAAGTGAATTACCCTCTTTGTTATCATATTTATGGAATCGAATATGTATATCTAGAAAACCTTAATTATATTAAAGTGCCTTCAACTTTCAAGGCCCACTTATAAATCCAGAAATGGTTTTCAACAGGTTTAATTTTGTTTATAATTATTTATTAGGATCGAATTATTTATATCTAGAAAACCTAATATATTAAAGTGCCTTCAAATTTCAAGGACAACTTATAAATTCCAGAAAACTGTTTTTTCAACAGTTTCAAGGTCTTAAACGGTTTCACGTCGTGTTAATCGTTAGAGGAACAGGCCAGCTGGGCAAATGGTCATAAATGTGCAGCAATGTCCATTGTATCAGAAACACAGCCAACAAGAACTTATAATGACAACCAGATAAGGTTCTCAGCGTACACCAAAAATTGTTATCAAGACCTCCACAAAATAAACCAATATAAATTAAACTAAAATTCTAAACGTTGCCGTCGAAACCAACAACCCCAACTTTTCACACATCCTATACCATAAAACACTATGCATTATGTCAGTATATGCCCATAATGGGAAACAAGCTTGCCTTCTGCACAAGGACGATACCCCGATATCGATAGAGAGTATGCAAATTATACGTTTGCTGAAAATTCTTTGAGATTGGGTGCCAAATACCCCGAGTATTAACATAACTGACGTCTGATCTCAAGTAAAACACTTCTTTTGGTGTCATCTCTATAATAGTCGGGGGACCTTCATACAAGGATTTGTTTACACTAAATTCTCTCAAGTCAAATGAACTCGCACTTTTTGACCTCAGTCCCTGGTAAGCCCTTGTAGATATGGTAAGTTGGTAACACGATACCATTCTCATTTTTCGCCCCGAGAACCCACTGAACCGGTTAATAGGTGCACACATAAAACCAATAGCATCAGTAAGAAAGACGACAAGCATGGCATCAGATGATGTCCAAAATTGGACAAAAGATTACCAAAAGTCACCCAAAGTGCCTCCCGTCACTAAATTCCAAAAAAATAAAAACCTACGGCGAAACGCCCCCTACCTCCAGAACAAATTGCCGAATTTTGGGGGGAAAAGGACAAAAAACGGCCGCCTAGTTTCGCAAATATAAGACTAGTTTCGCCCACCCAAATAAGAGCACCGACATATTAAAACACGCCGACTTATCGATGACACAATAATACATCATTCAATGAATTGAGGGAATAAAAAGGTGGCGTTGCTTAACGGTCCATGGCCGATCGCTAATAGCCTCGTCCCCAGAACCAACCCACCCCAAACCACCAGATTTTACCAGAAGTGGACAAAATTTGGTATCAGAAGAAAGCTAGATTTTTTCTCATTTAACCCTGTGAAATCTTAGGCTCTAAATGAGTTGGGTTTGGAGTACGAGCGAAAGTGTAACTCCATTTGGTCGACAATATAGTTTTACACGTACTCTATGGGGCTCACAAAAATCACGTTTCTAGCTGTCAAATCAAAACAGTTTGAAAATGAAAAATATCGGCGCCAAAACTTTACAGATGGGGCTTTAGGCTGACGTCGATTCTATCAAGATGAAAACCTTACTACTTAATTCGGGCCATCCCCCTTTAAAATATTTTCACAGTTGGTTGTGAATAATTATTTTCACATGGGGGGGGGGGGGTGCGGTTTTTGGGGGGGGGGGGGGGGGGGGGGGGGGGGCGGGGGGGGTGGGCGGGGGGGGGGGGGGTGGGGGGGGGGGGGGGGGGTGGGGGGGGGGGGGGGGGGGTTGGGGGGGGGGGGGTGAAAAAAAATTTTTTTTGTGGTGGGGGGGGGGGGGGGGGGGGGGGGGGCAGGATTTACGGGGGGGAGGGATCTTCAAAATTTTCCGAAAAGTTCTTTTCTAAACTTGGAGGTTTGAGTGGGCTTCTGAGCATGCGTACTATACATGGGTGAGTTTGGTAATCATATTATTTAGTTTTAAATAACAAATATTACACAGTCCAGTGCCCACTAGGGTGTAGCGTGGGACCAGGGCTGGAAAAATGCATGATATTTACCAGGAAATGTTCACATTAGGCAAACGATTTCCTACCATTTTGAAATATCGGGACAAGAGACAACTCAAAATTTACCTCCAAATGGTCAAATTTTCCCAGGAAGGAGCTTCCTAGATTCTCACTTTTTCCTACCATGCGTGGGACTACACAGGGGTCGGCAATGGTAATATCATGTTTTAATTCACAGTTTTCTGTTATCAATTTGCAGTGTGAGGAGTCTATTGGTTAATGACAGGTACTGGTAAAAGAAGAATACACGCAGATTCCTAATCGGCACTTACAAACATCGTCCATTGAGTCTACTGCAAATTTCAAACCTGATCTTGCATGCGCATTACCATTTATAGCAAAGGTCATCATCGAGGTCAACCATCGGGCATAATTTAATGAGCTTGTGTAAGTATGCCGTGTGCATAACTATCACCGCGGCATGGCTGCCTTCGTCGTCACTGTGTTCGACCTGTGCACAGGCAAGGTTTAAATTGTTAAGCTGCAAGGTAGTAAACAGCAATGCAATCAAGTCACATCGCAATTGACCCTATAACATTTACTAATAATCGTCATATTTTCTTTAATAACACGTTTAAACTTCATTAACAACAACTGTTACCCCCGGCCATGGAAGGTAGGCCGTATCAAAAATGCGAAATACCATGACAAATCGCATTGGTAAATCTATGCATATTGATCACGCAGTGGCCTGTACTGATCCAACGCTGGTCAAATTATGCACCAAATTGAATGCTGAACGTCAAGTTTACCAAAAAAATCTCAAATTCCACAATAACTCAATAAAATACACCCATCAAAGAAAGAGGGGCATTTACTCACCAAAAACAAGCAAGTTGAGACAGATTTTGAAGCAAACTCGTACCAAACGGCGACACAAAAATGTAGGTACTCCGCGAAACAATACCGATTTCTACAGATCAAAGCAATTTGATGCCATTGGAAGTAGAGCTATCGATTAAATTAATGTTATGAATTGGTCACATGATGTTTTTAACCAATAAGAAGCTTTAAAACGAGGGAATTCCCCTATCAATACATCGACTTTGGGAATTTCCTTGTAAACAGGTCTGACGTCACGAGGTAATGAGGCGAACGTGCCACTACATGGCTTACTTTCATAAATTATGTCTACGAAATCAGGGCCGCCCGCGTACTGATGTTGTAAGTGCTCTGGGTATAGCGACTGCAGCTACTCAAGTTTCCAACAGAATGAGTCCTCTGAAGTACACAAGCCTACAGCCGTCCTTTCTGTACTGACATTCATGGGCTCTTCCTAATTTACCCTAAAAAAAAAAAAAAAAAAAAAAAAACATACCTAATGTGGAGAAAGTATAGGGTCTGTGGAGAAGACCCAAATTTGCCCCCTCAGAAAATGCCTCGCACCCCTGCCCGCCCCATTCGCCAAAGGTCTGTTTATCTAACCACTGATGTGCGCACACCCATGAAAGAGGAGATTGAGCTCGAAAGGCGAGGGAGAGGTAATGGGGGAGTCCGGGGTGGTGTCCCTTGTATTCTAAAGGTGGATATGGTACATGAACATGGCTTGCAAATGCACCTTCTAGACAAGTATTTCCACCGACTAAATAACATACCCTATACAAGTCTTATTTGTCTGGTTTTGCTGCCCTAAAGTAGTAAGCATGCATTATGTCGTTAAAATACCTTTTATTATCTTGCTTTGCTTTACTTCTGATTTCAATAATTTGATCTCTGCTTAATGTGAGAAAGTAATGATGTTGACATAAACAAAA
>JAMKCH010062202.1:0-13892 GCA_023653785.1 Ophioderma brevispina
AGTAACTTTCAATGTTACACCCCGTACAAATTGAGATGACCTTTTTAACAGTTTTAGGTCATTTTAACTCTATAACTCCAAAACAATCATCAAATTAAAGTGGTACAGAAGGAGGAGGAGGTTATTGGTATTTAAGAACACCAACACTATTAGTCAATATTAGTGTCCATGAAGATACTTCTTATTTCAAGTTTTTACATCCATTATACACGGCCAGGAAGAAAACCAGTTTTAGAAGCAGGAGGAAATCGGTAGGTGCACCTAATTTCTCGTCAACCTACTATATTGTAGGTCAGTCAATATGTGGCTTGCACCATTTGCATTTATTTGTTCGGCCCATTTGTATCCCTAATGGGCACCATAGACCACAAAGTCAACGCCACCGAGGCTAGAAAATTTGGCACTAAGTCCTAAAATGCGCGGGGGGGGAAGACATCATAAGTGACCAGGCCAGCAACACCCTCGTGTCAGGTTCAATCATACCATAACATTGTCACTATCTTAGGGCAGTTACACTGGGCAAAAAGTCGTCATCGAATTCACCTAGGTCGTAATCGGAATTCATTTCCGTGATGAGTGGGTCAAAAGGTACAGTGCATAAGTTTGGAAGCAATTCAAAAAGTCAAATTTCAATTGATGACTTATCCCATCATTCATTTGAGGTGAATTCGTATAAGTTGTAATTGTATTACAACTTTATTTTAGTGTAAACGAAGTCGTTATCGAGTTTGCAAGTTTAACGCGATAACACCCGATTCAAGGCCGGACACTTCCAGCCGATCACCAAGCAACACGTAATTCATGTTTCTGAATGCGAATTCGTTAATCAGTGTAGTTAATGCAATTAATTTATGCCTAATTCCTTAGTTGTCATTAAAAAAAAAGTGAATTCGACAACAACTTTTGTCCAGTGGTAAACGCCATAAAATCACCACAGATTAAACATGGCTTCACTGACAGTGTACATCTGAACATTTTTCTCCCATGCTATATTAGTGTATGGACCAAACTATGCATCTATGCATTGAAGGAGAAGCATGAGGTTTTGGAAGCAACCATTTATGCATCTTTAAGAAAAAGTACAGTGCCAACAGCTAGTAAAGAAATTAGGAAGGAATCCTTTGTTATGCTGAAAAATGCAAACAGTCACAACATGTGAAGAAGTAAAAACTAGCACAGATTCCAGCAGACACAATCAAGGTATGTCTACAAACTAAAGACTGACGAAAAAACAGCGCGGTTAAGTATAAATGTGGAGTTGGGTGTGTGCACACACACTCTTCCTGTGCTCTACATTTGGTACACAATTTTCTATTTTACCCCCACAGAATAAGTGCCACGATCACCAGATGTTATCAGAAGAAACACTGACCCAAGACCTTATGGGGTGGGACGCAGCTTGGGGTTCAAAGGTCATGTGGGTCGATTAAAGGGCCATTCATCAAAATTCTATAAATTCCTTGTTCAACAAATCAATTGCTATAAATACAAGAATTGTTCAGAAGAACGCTGACCCACGGAGCCAATGGGGGGTGTTTACCACAGAATTTGTCGAAGGGGGGTTTTTTCCCAATTAAGGGGTAATGTAAAAGGGGACACTTCCGTCTGATTCAAAAAATTCATATTTGCTATATTATATGAAGGTAGCATGGTCACGTGACTAATGCCTATGAAGCAGCCTGAAGGGACCCTCACCAAAGTTGTGTTCAAAATGGGGGTCAAAGGTCATTAGGGGAACGTCCGGTCTTTAATGTGAAAAATCTTCAAAATTAATATCTCAGTTGCAAGGTAACATGGTCACGTGGAATCATCATACGAAGCCCCTTCAGGAATCTTAACAAAATTGTGATCGGCAGGAGGCCATAAATGGTCATTGTATCCCCACGGGCTAGGTTCGTGCTCTTCAAGCACAATGGAGGGTCGGCATCCCTCCAACCAGCACCGCAGAACCAGCACCACAGAGCCACGGAGGCACTTGACATTCAGCACCGCAGAGCAGCACCACAGAGTCAACGAGAGGCACTTTGAAATTAAGCACCGCAGAGCCAGCCACCACAGACCACGAGAGGCCATTGAAAATTCAGCAACAACGGGCGCCCGGTGTTTTATTAATATTAAGATTATACCGTGCTTCTTCTGCGGTGTGGTGGGGGGATGCCGACCAGGGGTCTGTTCCCGAACTCAGACGTAAATCAGGAAGTTCATCTTTTTACTCGGTCGGGACACTAATAATTTCCCTATTATTCTCGTGAGCAAAAAAAAAAAAAAAAAAAAAAAAAAAAAAAAAAAAAAAAAAAAACAAAAAAAACAAAAAAAAAAAAAACTTGACGCACTTGATGAGTATAAAAAAAAAAAAAACGTGGCCCACCCCACTCTGATTGCCAGAAACCCGGGAAGTTGTTAAAAAAAACAAACTGCCCCCAAAGGCGGCGAAAAAAACAAAACTTGACCCGGCCTAAAATTCCTGCTCCCCCCTCTTGAAGTCTAGTGGTGCATACCTTATGAAACCAGCACCATAGTCTATGAGCCAGTCTTATAAAAAATCAGCAACCACAGAGCAGTGTTATAAAACAGCACCACAGAGCCGGTCTTATAAAACCAGCATCACAGAGCTGGTCTTATAAAACCAGCACCACAGAGCCAGTGTGAAAAAACCAGCACCACAGAGCGGTGTGATAAACCAGCACCACAAGGCCGGTCTTATAAAACCAGCACCACAGAGCAGGTGATAAAAACAGTAACGATGGCACCCGTGTGCTCCAAAAATCAGCTAGGCTGCAGCAAAAACCGAGAAAAGTACAATGCTGTTGGTGGTGGAGGAACAATGGCATCTTCCCAACAGGTGCGGACAGAAGCACAAGGCTAGTACGGACAAAGAATTCACAATAAGTGCTATGATACTACACTCAGAATGACGTCAATAATATTGAACCATAGTGATCAATATGAAATTGACATTGTGTTCCTATACGGAGGTAGAGTTCAAAGGACAGCGAGCCGAATCAGGCCTCTTGCAAACACAAGAGGTGGCCGAAACTGGCTCCTGCTACTAGACAGCTGGACGAGTCAAGGTCCCCTCTGAGAGATCTGCTGTAGTGCCAGAAAAGCCAAAGGATACGGAGGCGCCAAAAGAAGGCGAAGAAGAAGAAGAACGAGGTATATCTCCAGCTCTAGCTCAGCTCTGAGAGCAGATCGGGGTGGGGGTGCTTTCACAAGGAGTTGGAGATTTTACTATTATGTGAAGGCACGTCCCAGCCTCCCTACAGCACCGGCGTCCTTATAATATCTTGGTGGTTGGGGGAACCATGTAATCAATAAAGTACCTCCATGTTGGCAAGAACACATGTTTACTTTCAGCAAATCGTTTATTGGAGACAAATTTATTTTCAACAGGGACAATGCACCCGTGTCAAAAGGCAAAAAGTGTCGCGGCCTGGTTTTTCAGCCCTACCCGGATTTTTTAAAGTACGAAGGATGCAACTTGGGGTGTGATATGTGGAATGGCCTGCTCAATCGCCGATTTATCACGATTGAAAATTGTGGGACAAAAGTCGAGGAGACTGCTTGAAATTCGAAAAGTGCAACCAGAAGAAACAAAATGTGAAATTATTCCAAGTTAAATATTCATGGGGAAATCTCAGTACTGAATTTTGCAATACATTCAACAGTAAGACGATAGCAGAAGAACGAGGCCGCAAGGTGATCACAAAAAAAGGATACCACATCGATTACTGACTAATAAAAAACCCAAAAGGAGAACACTTTCTGAAAGGTACAGTGACTTTTAAACATGACAAAATATATACTGACTTAGAAATATGATCAAATATAAGCTATGTCTGAGAAAAAAAGGAAATAAAAGAATAAAAAAACAGGACAAGTCATACCAAAATTTATAGGTATACTGGGCGTGAGTCATGTCAATAGTACAGTGTTTCAATGGATCCCCGGCTTTTTTTGCACTGCAGTTGTCCAGCAAAAAAACAAAACAACAAAAATTACTGCGCGAATATTTTTGAATGGCAGGTTTTTTGGTTATTTTGTAATCTAGTAGTAGTTTTATATGTGATATAGTATACATGAGTTAAACAACTCCACAAGGCTGCATTTTGGGTGAGTATGATGGCTTCACGATTCTCTGCGTTAGAAAAAGTTAATTAGTAAAGTCCAATAATGGCTCATGCCCAGTTTAAAGATATGGTCCCATTAGTAAAGGGCATTTTTGCATTGGGCCTATGCAGATCATCCTGTATCACCTTCAGCCTTGAGAAGCCATCACTAGATTGTCAGGTGTAAGGCTAACCAACTTATGAATGGAACACAATCATGTACTTTAAGCATGGAATGGCGTTATTTGTGATTTTCTGAGGGTGTCTCCAAATGGAGCCAGATGTGTACCGCGCTTCGTTGGCAGTAAGCTTTCCGCTGCTATTTATAAACCCTCGGACATGTTTATAGTGACCTCCAGGGGAGACGTGTTACTGTTAAAGAAAAAAGCAATACAGAGTAGATATAAGGAACTGATGTACACAGCACAGAAGTTATGTTTGGCAGGGAGTATATTTTAAAAAAGATATCTAGAGGGGGGGTAAATCCTTTTCTAAAGTAAGTGTACAGAATGCACCTTTGAATGGACTGGTTACCTGCATTATATGTATCCATTTGAAACACTCAAAAAGGAAATTTATTGTTGCCAAGCTAGATCAAGATATACAAATTCAGTGCAAGGACATGCCAACCTTGTCGCCAGTTCAAGGAGTGTAGGTTTTACTCAAACCGACACTGTTACCATATGTCACCAACTAGCATTGGCATCGACACAGACTGAACCTGTTAATGAGCTGTTGTCATCAACCAAGTCTCATCAGGACAATAGTCTCCCCATTACAAGGTGGATCAACCTCACAGGACTGATGAAGTTAACGCATCAGGTAGCTTGGACAATCCCTTTGCCTGTGTGCGATCGCATCTTAAATCTAAAGTTATAGATAACTTATTAGATCTGAAAAGGAATGTTACAAGTTACAATGCAAAACTGTTGGTCTTTAAATCTGAACTATCGGGCCTACAGTCAGAAAATACTGCCCTTAAGAAAGGGAGAAAGCACTTAAGCTTCCAGCCAAAGATACTACCATAATTGACAAACTCCCTCTCTTAGACAGATATGGGAAGACTTTCAAAGAATGCCCAAGTACAGTGGAAAGACTACCACAGAGGGCTAAAAAAAACAACTGAGCATGTGGTGGCTATGGAAAATACAAATAAAAAACTGTTATCTGATATAAAGACCAGATTGTCCTCCTGACAAAATAGATTGTAAAATACCACTGCAATCTCAACCCGAGCTGGAAAAGTAAAGGCCTATGAGGCCAAAAAATACACAAACTGACTGTACACTCAGGATTCAAAACCCTGTATCAAGGCGTAAAATGGCTACCCCAAACCTGTCACCAGCTACTGACCTCTACACAATAGGTACATACAGCTCCTACTTCCAACTTAGTCCACCCTCACCACCACCGCCACCAGGTCAATATGACACTATTTAACTTCCAGCTACATCTTTATGCCCAGGTCACAATTGGCAAACCATGCTCCGATGTATCACCAACACCACATGGCCGTCAGCGGCCAATCAAACTTTCAAACAAGTCCACATGTTCTTGCCAATTCAAATTCAAGGACTGTAATGGCACAAAGACTATACCTAGAGCTAAGGTAACAGTGATACCAGCATACACATGCAAGGGCAGGGATCATCTCTCTAATTTGGATTTTGCACAAACTGAGAATTCATGAAATCACCCAGATTCTTATATATATATAGATTCAAAAATTCTTGTACTTGCACCATATATTACCAGAGTTGTCATGACAATTTCAAGTTCCTGTGTTAAGCGTAAAAAACCTTTACAATGGCACAAATGTCATTCAAGGGAATATTTCTGACATCCGATGTGCACTCTCTGGAATGACAGTTTGGATATGGAAGGTCAATTGCAAGTGATTTATACAGAAATTCAACGTCCTATTACTTGCACTGTATATTATGGAGTACTTGTCATGACCTTTTCAATGTTTCCTGTGTTAGCAGTAAAACTGCGATAGGCACATGTGTCATTTCCAGGGAATATTTCTGACATCCGATATTCACTCCTTTCTGATCAGGATGGTGTGTACGACGATGAAGACAAAATTTTTTCCAACCCCAATTTCAGTTGACAAAAGTTGCACCACTGAAGTACGTAACACTTGCAATTCTTTTTTCTGCCCAGTAGTTCTGAGTATTTTAGCTATATTTTAAAGGAAAAAGTTTCTTAATTTTCTAAAATCTACAACAAATTAAAATAGGCGTATTAATTTTTCAATTTCTTCATGAAAGCTTAAAACCTTCAAACATCTCATAAATGGAACTTGTTGCATAAATTTCGAATGTGTGTCCCCGCCATGAAAAAGTGGGAAATTTGGGAAGCTCTTTCCTGGGAAATTTGGTACTTGGAGTGAAACTTTGGAATTTGAAATCGTGCCTTTTCTTGTAAACACAAGTGAATACATTTTGGAAAATTTTATTTATTTAAGCTTTCTTTATTCAGGATAGCACCATTCAGTGAATAACACTGCTTTCCAAGGAGACTCTGATAGCAACACAATCTAAGATATATTACAATATTATAGTAATACATTAAAAACTATTACTTCACATGGATTAAAGCATTTTCCTTAAATAGTTTGACAGACATAGAATCAAAATTCAAACAAATATATTTTGTGGAAGGTTGTTTCATAGCTGGGAAGCTCTTGTGTAAAATGTGTGCACACCGGCATTGCAATGAAAAGGTGGAACAACTAAGGTGTTTGAATTGATTTGGCAGCTGGCTTCCCAGGAAATAAATTTTTTGTTTATATCCTGCATGTGTCAACTCGCCCAAAGCATTATTAGGAAAGGGACTGTATTCTGAATCTAAAGATCCGTACATGTACATACATACAAACATATTACATACATACATGCTTTTCTTAGTCACCATGGTCACAACCGTTTCAAGACCTTTTACTCCATCTGATCTATTTTATGCCATTTAAATCCTCAACATGAAAGCCTTTGAACTTAATAAAAGGTGGTTGGGGGGGTCAAAGTGAAATCACTTACTGCAAAAAAATATGATTTCTAATTTTTCATGGATCTTAATCTTCAAATATGTTTCATAACTTGATGGAATGCACACTTAACACATACGTGCCATCAGGCTCTGAATTCGACTGTGGTAATCAATGAGTTTGGTTCAGGTCTTCATTACAATCTGTAGAACCCTTTTGCCTTTAAAATCTTGTCAAATAGCTCTAGAGTTTTTTGATTTGAACATAAATTGGAACCAATCGCTTTACTAACGCTGTCATCACAATTTTTTTGGTTCAAATTTTATGTGTTCAACAAATGAAATTGCTACTAATGGATCCTATCTATCCTTCCCCACAAGAGTTTCATTTAAAGAATGTATCTTTTTATGTTCCTAAACAGTGCTGATGGATGACCATGATGGGCTGGTAATGGTGACCCACAGCCGCACGCCATCACAATTGCCACACTTTGGCCTATGTACCAGGTGCTGGACGAATCAAAAGTTCAGATAAGGATGATTCGTCGGCCAAAGAACATGCCAATATTGACAGCATGCAGAAATGTACAGGCGACTGTTCCTATGGAGGGCATGAGCCGCCTCAGGGAGAAGAGTCGAGAAGCGGGAGGAAGGTGAGATAGGAAGAGGGAAGGGAGTCGAATGGCAAAAGAGAACAAGAGGAAGAAGAGGGAGAGGTGGGGGTTTCACAGTAGTGCGACAGCGATGATGGTACTCAATGATGAGAGCATTCTACTACAAAGAATAGAGTTAGTCATCAAAGTTTTCTGGCTGTCACAAAGACCTTAATTACCACCAAACTTTAGAACTAGTCAGTCGAAATGCACAGGAATGGCGATGTTACATATCTGTAAAACGAGAGCTCCACATCAGACAACCCAATGGATATGAAGGCTATAGTTGTTATGGCTGAATTGAATGAATAATACCTACACCATTGGAAGGTACAAAAGGTAAAATAATTAAAGTAACAAATGCACTCGGGGACAATGTTCTTAGATCATTTGGAGACTACCGTATCAGTGATAGACTGCACGGAATATCCAAAGTCTCAAGTTTCTGGCTGTCCACAAAGACATCAATTACCAACCATTAGAGCCTATTCAGTCCAGAAATGCACCGGAATGCTGATGTACATATACCTGTAAGTATGCAGAGTTCCAACCATACATCCCAATGGCTGTTAATGCTATAGTTTTAAGGCTGCATTGAATAAAAAAAAAAAAATACATGTGCATCTAATTGGAATGGTACCAAAAGGTAAAATAATTAAAGTTACAATGCATTAGGGATTATGGTTTATACAATCATGTAGATTTGAGAACTACCAGTGGCGGCGCACGCCCCTAATTTTTTTTCTTGCCCAGTTTGCTTTTTCTAACTACTCACATATATTAGAATGAATTTACAATTGTACTTGGTTGTATAACACTCTTGAGGGCAGTTTGTATTTTATATAAAAATGTCTTTTATTGCTATTAGCAACTTATCTTAAAGTATTTTTTCTCATTAGCCTTCTCTCATCTACTCTCTTTAAACTTTTCCTGAGCTATCCAAAATTATATCAAAATAATTATGTAACAGAATCTTGATTGCTATCAGCACGTATCTTGAATTGATGTAGATATTTTTTCTCATTCTTCCTTTTTGGGGGGGGGCGCCCATCAGTACAATTGTGGCGACCCCAAAAATAACTGTGCATGAACCGTTTGGACTTGATTATTGACAACTTTAGACAAGTTTGTAAAGACGCGAACCTATCGCCATTTTTGCTTTTCCTTGTATACATGAACGTGTTGTGGACTTTGATTATTGCAATTTAGACCAAGTTTGAAAAGACGGCGAAGCTATCGCCACTTTTTGCTTGAAATTGCATAACGTGTGTGGCCTTTGATTTTTGACAAGAGTAACACTAGATGAAAAGACGGCGAAGCTATCGCCAATTTTTTGCTTATATACCGTACATGCCGCAGAACTCGTTTTGACTTTGAGTTATTGACAAATTTAGACAAGTTTGCAAAGACAGCACAAGCTACGCCAATTTTTTGCTTGTAATACACTTGTGTGTACTTTGATTTTTGACCATTAGACAAGTTTGATTGAAGTTGATTTTGTTTGTATCTTTACAGATTCAGTCCATAATGATGGAAGGCCGGCCAGGAAAAGAAGCCATGACCGTTACATGTAGTAGGTAGATGATGGAAGCCTGGAGATCCCTCCTTCGATGCTGATGAATATTTGCAAATGACGATGATGAAATATTGGCAATGACGAGTGATGCTGAATGCAAATATTGATGATGACAGTGGCGAGGATGATGGTGATAATGATGACAACCCTCAACCACGGTCATTGGGTCCGTCAACCACGGTGGCATGGCATCAAAATGGTGAGTGTTAACCCTTGCTATAAAATTGTCATTGATGCAGAAATTCTTTAGTGTGATCAGAATCATGATTTATGTTAGAAAAGTAAATTTGACCATGTACAAAAGCACACATAATCATTATAATAATCCGAGGGCAGTTATTACTCTGGCCACCTAGAAGTACGGAGTAACTAATCGATATAATGTGCGCTGCACTAAGCGTGGTACTGCCAAAACCTTTAAAGTCACAGTGTAATTCGCGCGCGATTAAGACACAACGCATGATGCGCGAACAAACAAATCGATTGCACAGATACACTAAAGACAGGTAGATAGGCAATATAGCACTACTACATTAAATATAAGGTGCTACCACTGGTTCACGCCATGCATCCTATGCTGGCGATATCTCAGGCACACTGAAGTCAATGTTTTATGGTAACTTTGTTCCAAATCCGTGTAAGAAACAGAATTCAACAGGTGTTACACGTTTTGGATAGAAGAAACTGCAGATTTTGGCTGGACGTTGTCACCTCGTCAGACAGAACATCTTTAGATTGACTTTTAGACATGACGGAGGAGATGAGCAGTGTCTGCCTCAACAGAAAGGCACATTCGAGGTGTACCGGATATAGACAAAATAGGACGAGAATGTTAGAAAAGAGAGGGGGGACTAAACAACAGACTTCGAGAAATCTTATAGAGGCTGACCAATTGTGGCTTTAAACAGGAGGAGGATGGTTTCATCTTCCTACAATGTGCCTTTGGGATGTTTTACTCCAATTGAAGTTGAACAATCAACGATTAACAGCAACTCAGTCACCTCATGATTAATTCGGTAACAGTGACCAACTCTCCAGCTTGAGATGGAACAGACACCAGAAGACGGATTGTTTGCCAAGTAGCCAATTTTATATAGAAGTATTAAGACAAAGACCTCTACAGGGACCAGCAGAACGGACCTTCCAACAGATTTTGAATGATGACCAATGAAAGAATGAATGCGGATACATTGAAGACCGATTACTGGCACCATAGAGAATCGACTCAGGGACGGTAAAGTAAGTAAAGAGAGTGAATTTTTCACGACTGTGGCTTTTCAACTTGGATGTGAATATGGGGACGGTTTAAAGAGACTGTTTGACTCTAGTATACTTCAAGAAGCAATTCATTGACCTTAGACGATTTGGAGCTTTTGTACAAGACCCAATCCCGGCTACATTCAGTCTGAACGTGTACACACACCATGGACCATGCACTTTGCAGGAGGCCAAAGCGCGTACAAACTTCCGAAGGAATATCCAAATTGAATAGGGTTACCCAAGGCCGATGGTTCTCAACCAGAGACCAGAGCATAAAACTTGCACAAGTTTCTGAAAGCTACAGAGTTCAATCCTTAATCTAGTTGATTCACAAAAGATAGATGCATTCAATCACCATGAAACCATCAGAAAGTGAGGATTAAGACCCAATGGCCCCTATAAGTCCAAACCTCTAGTACCAATGTGTGGGTACGTTTAGCAGACCTCCATCAGGAAATCTAGTACAAGTACCATTAGAAGACTTGTCAAGTTCCAGTTGATACAAATGCACAGTATCAACATCACTCTGCAATCAGTTATGAGTACTTCCCCAGGAAGCGCACTTTGCCTGTGGAAGGCAGGACTCCAATAGACCCTCTAACAAATAAATGTAGTAGAAGGATGTGTCCATCACTGATGTTTGCATCTGAAAGACAGTTTGCTATCACACGCATCAAGCTGGATTGGCAAGCTATCTTTTTGAGGATTTTTGAACGCGCATGTATTCCTCAGACGAGTCATTCCAAAAGGTGTCCTCATGACCCGCCAATTGCTAATAGTCGCAATAATTAGGATATGTTTGACCCCACACAAATTGCAACAGAAAACAATTTGGTGGTAATAATACCTGAAATAGTCCAAAAATCATATATTAAAAGTCTACCAAAATCCAACTAGTGGAAACATTAGAAATAAGGGGGCAAACTTTGTACGGGGTAAAAACTTAGAATTGTTCGAATTGATTTAGAAATGATACCATTTATTGGGGCACTCCTAAGGGTTTAAAAAAAGGTATAGTTGCCCTATCTACGCGTTTAGTTTGAGTACAATAGGCTCAATAAAGTCAAGTGCTCGGGGGTAAAATTCATAGAATGGCCGATTTATCGACTGGTTTGTAAACTGTTAAATTTGTCCCACTAGATAGTAAATGTAAATAGAATTCTTGTGTTTGAAACTTCATATAAGACTTACATATTTATGACTAGTGACCTCCATAGACCCTGTATCCCCCCAGTCACATTTTGCCGTTTCCAATTATGCAACGAATATTTATAGATGGTGTCAACCAGTATATGTTTCGGGTTCTGTCGCATTCGACCGAACAATTTGAAACACCATTTTTAATAACAAACGGATAATATCTTGAAAAAGTTCCCCCCATTGTGACCTTGAACCTATTTTGACTCATAACTATTGAACTACACACTGCAGATAGGCAAACTTATACCTTTTTTTAATCTGAAATGTAACGAACACGTTAGCATACTCTTCGACGCGTTTGATACTTTCCCCTCATATTTTTGACGCCTCCTTACTGTCCAATCGGTGAAGAATATTGAACCACAAAACAGCAGCAAATAGATAGTCCAATTATTAGATACATTGTCTCATTTATTGACTAAAGGCATTGATTGGCTTTAAAAATAGCAGGGCGAGAACTCATGCCAAATACATATAGGAATACACTAATATGTCTCAACAATGGGTGGTTTAAACAAAGCCATTATTTAATGACCCTTATAGTATTTTATACTATATTATAACCATTTCATTAAAAATATTAACTATTATCTAATTAATTTATTTAAAAATGCCACTTGACCAAAAATTCCATTAAATAATTGTTGTAAAAGAAAATAGGGCCATCATTGGCACAACTGCACCGGTAACAAACATTGGTTACAATCATTAGTCCCATATATGGCCATTATCATGTTTTTTGAGGAGTCCCAAGTGTGTTGAAAATATCGGATCCAAAACAATATAATGATCAAATTGGATGATTTACGCCCCACCTCCCACCTACTTCCTACACAAGTTACAAGGTTATCCCGCTCTTTCTTGATTTGTAAACACTCAATACCGTGCGGTATTTCACGCTTGTGCCCCTGTGCAAACTCCAATGTGGAAATTACATGCCGCCCACGCGCCATCGTCAATATTTTGGTGAACGGGGTACACCGGAACTCTATTTTTTATAAATAAATTATATGATGCTCGAATGTGAGATCTCCTGGGTCTAAGAGATAGTATGAATATAGGCAAGCTGATTCTCGATTCGATTGACATCGGAGAAAGTCTACTTCTGCCCATTTTCATAACTTGACCGCGGCTTAAATCAGCACATATTTTTCTTGGGGCCGTTTCTTGACAATTCAAAGTTATCGTGCTGAATTTGATTTGCTATTTATAATGAAAATACCTTGATGGTGTTTAGTCACTTTTCAATGTGTTGATGTCTCTTAGTACAACAGCATTAGGATGAAAATACGTTGGGGACACTGAAAAAAACCATGTAATAACATGAGGGCATGGTATGGAAGAGCTTTACGCAGACTACATTCCCTCGCCATTTTGGACGGAAAATTTGCAAATAAACAGAAAAATAAACCTTTGGCTTGACATGGATTTGAATGTAACCCGGTGGAATGAACAACGGTGTAATTATGCAACTTTGGTTTAATGTTCTCCATCCTTCTGCAATTGGCTTATCCCCATTGGGCCAATTTTAAAACTCGTAAATTCATTAGTGTTTTTATTAGGTGGATCCAAAAATGAATCGGGTATCTTAAAACTAAGCATTACATTTTAGCTTAAATTTGAATTTAAAGTGTTTTACTATATACTTGGTGTTTTTGAATAGCATTGTTTCACGATTGTATGGAAGATATTTACGATGGGTAGTAACTGATTAACTTATTACGATGGTATTACGACTAACAAATACACAATTCTTAATGTTGAGACATGTAAGCCGTTCCTAATTTTTTCAATTGAAAAAAAATATTGACAAAATACGAGGCTTATTTGTGAAACTTCAATATATTTGATAAAAAAAACATCCTTAAGACAATAAAAAATTTTATTCCTTTTAAAAATGTATTAAGTGATTTCAAGTACGGTAATTTTTGTGTTTATAAGTCAGTCCTTATCAGTTTGTTTTGACCATAAATTGTTTTGCTCCAATCCAGTAACGCTGATGAAGGACGCCATTTTTGTGCTTGTTTAAGATTATTCATTTCATCGCGTCAGCGATTTAAGCCCGATTGTTCGTATTGGCTTAAAGTTTCTATTTTTTTATTATTG
>JAMKCH010062203.1:0-51682 GCA_023653785.1 Ophioderma brevispina
TACGGTTGATACAAGCACAATAAGGAATTCAAATTTCTGCCACTTAAAAGAACAATTATTTTATAGAGGCACTACCCGATCCTCAGCCTCGACCCCAACTTTCACACAATCAAACCTGAGATTTTGTACCATAAAACCTTGTATTTTTCTCATCTCACCTGCAAAATATTTTGACTGTCTTTCCTGTTATGATGCTACAGGTTAAAATATGGTTTGTTTACGGTATCCGGAAAATTATTGTAGAGTACTCTATGGGCTATTGTAACACACACAATTACCGTTCACATAAAATGGTATGATTTTGGTTTCAAATTAAATTTTGGAATTAAAGTATGTTGGTGATGGCTCTTCTAAGAAACAGAGAAAAATACATGTTGTAATCGGGTGGGGTAATAAAATGAAAAAATAAAGTGTGTAAGAAAACTGTACTTTCTAATTTTGATTTTGTTCACAGAATTTCTAATAGGGCATTTACACTGGGCAAAGGTTGTCGTCAAAATCACTTAGATCGTAATTGAATTCATTTCTGTTATAAGTGTAAATAGGTACAGTGGTTATTAGGACGCAATTCAAAAAGTTGAATTTCAATGATTACTTTATCATAATTCATTTTAGGTGAATTTGAATAAGTTGTTATTGTATTACGACTTTTGTGAGTGTAAACGAAAGTCGTTATCGATTTCAAGTTTACCAAGCATGATGCCTGACTTAAGACCGTACACTTCCGGCCTATCACCAAGCAAACACGCAATTCATTTTTCTGAATGTGAATTCAAAAGCAGTGTAAGTGTAAACAACTACAACACAATTTATGCTAATCCTTAGCTGTTGAAAAAAACAGTTAAGTCGGTAATGACTTTTGCCCAGTGTAAACACCATATTAATGTCGCTCCCAACAAATGAAAACCCTGGGATATTGAACAACCCTGGGTAAACAATACCCAAGAACTCCCATGTGACCTTTAAAGTGTGCCAAATTCAGAAATCTAATTTGCCAATGATGAATTCCAGGAACATAATACCTTCACATAAAAACATGTTGGTTTCAAAGTGCACTTTGAGGTGATGGCCTAAGTTAGATGAAGGTATGTATCAACAAACTGTAAATTGACAAATTGGAATATGTTGTAGTTATGAGCTTGTGACAACATGTTTTGTTGGATTTAATTAAGGTTAGGTTTAGACTTAGGGCTTACAGTTTGGTTATGATTAGGGTTTGGATACAAGAAAACCTAGGGGACACTGAACATGGATAAATCTATTTTTATCCACTTTGGACCTTAGTTATTAGTCATTAGTTGCAGGTCCAAAGGTCAAAGGTAAAATAGGCTTTTGAATTCTTGGTTAACTTTTCCAGCTCTAACAACCCAGTGGAGAATGAGAGTGATTACCTCACACAATAATGACCCAGAGGTTGTTTTGAGTCCATCCCACAATGCACCAGTTTTGGTAAAATATCATCTCAATAAGGTCTGTGATCCTGCAATAACCCTATTCTGAACACATAAAAACAACTTTTGCACGCATTTTAGCCCAAAAGTGCTAATACTTAAGGAATTTTATATGATCATAAAGGTTTGAATATTCTTCAAAACTTTTGAACACTTTTAATCCCTAAGTGTGACATGTGTTTAGTACAGTACAGTATAGGGCATATTGAAATGCACTATGGGATTGATTCAAAACACCCACTAGTAGACCAATGACCAGTCAATGCCATAGCCGCTTGCAGTCAATAAAAAAATAAGGGGAAAGTTAGGTTCCTAACTGGTTTTTTGTACAAGCAATGGCGTCCTGGTGCCACTCTATATGGGTAATTATTGCCACTCTACTGGATACCTGCTCTTTGTCTGGCTACCATGTCTGGCACCCATGTTTGGTTGCCATCAGTGGCATATTTGGATGCTGCACATTTCTCAGCCTATGGTCACCATAGCTGCAATGCTTCCCACCCACCACATCCTGATTGCACGTATTTTCTTCATCTTCTCTCCCTTTGGGAAAGCATTGCTTGGGGGGGAAGCAGGGGTAGTGTGCTAGGTGCCTTCTCTTAGCCCCCTTCTCGCTTCCCACCTGGATGGGTTTGGAAGTCATTCTGCTCCTCTTCAATTGCCATTGTTGCATCAGATTCCCAACCAGGGTTGAGGCAGTTGCTTTCCCCGTTCGGGCAAATTGGTTCTCTTATCTCGCCTGCACTTGGTGCAGGAGAGATTTGTGGGTTGGTTTTGGGGTTTTACATATATCCCCTCTTCATTCACGATAGACAATGCGCAGAACAATAAGGTGTTTTCACTTTTTCTGCATTTATCACATATCATATACATCCAAATTGTTTTCAAATAAGTGATTGTAGTATGCATTTACTCTAATTTTGACTTTCTCCCCCTTTAAACAAGAAATCAATAAAATTGTCTGAAAAGGTTTTGGGCAGCCATAGAATCCAGTAATGTGAAACCCTGCCTGAAATTACAGCTGGTTTTAATGTACAATACACCAAAATTGCATTTCCCTATTTAATGTTCTAAAGTGGAACAACCTCAAATCAACAGAAATAGACATGGTGACAGTCCTGCAGGCTGCATGTATTGATAAGATGATAGAAATCATGGAACCCCTCCCTCAAATGCAAGGATTTAGATTTGAATGGATTCATTCAACAACTCTTATTATTTGTGTGCTACATGAGTGTGCATTGTTGTTTGGTAATGAATGCACATTTGTTGATCTCTATGCGCTGTTCACTACTTTGGGATGCACATGATGCGTATTAGGATACAACTGTTAAAAGGAGAAGTGTCTTTTATTGTGCTGCATGTAAAAATGCTGATCTTGTCTATCATGTGATAGGGAAGGGATAAAGCCGCCCTTGCAAGAGATAAAATATATGGACGCCCGGGTACATTGTTGTTAATTCCTAATGAACCACTGTGTAACATGGTTGAATCCCTAAATTTATAATTCATTTATTGAATATAGCAGAATGGCCTCATCAACTCTTAATTTTGCATACTAGTGCATTTCCCCTCGTGTGTGACCTTTGACCTATGGGTGTAATCTTTGACCTTCAGATTTGTTCTGTGTGCAGGTCAGCAGTCCTTTTGACCAAATTTGGTGGTCATAGGGCATTTCTATGCAAATTGACCTCTAGATGACCTTTGACCTTTTGGGCCACTCTGAAACCCTGCAAACAAAAGTCAGACTGCCCTCCCCTACCTTCATGCCAAATATCAGCCCCGTACATCAAAGCATAATGAAACGCATAGCCAGACAGACAGACAGATCTCATTTTTTAGAAGTATAGATTACTAGTAATTACAGCATTTGATATATCAACTTTCCCAAGGTTATAAAGTGTTTTACGTATAAATGAAACAAATACCAACAGGAGAAACATTAAACAAAAATGATTTTTTTAAATGCTCTTTACCCTCGGCTATTGCATATTACAAGGTATTGCCTTGATCATATCTTTGTGTGTGTCTAAAAAAATTGTGTGCAATATCTCAAGAACCATAGGTGCTAGGATCATCAAACATGTTTGATAGATGACCCTCTAAGAGATCTATATCCAGTTTTCAGGAGAGTGACCTTTGACCTAATTTCAAAGTCAAAAGTTCATTTTTCATAGACTTTTCCACAATATCTCTAGAACCATAGTGGCTAGGATCACAAAACTTAGTTTGCCAGATGACTCTCTTAGAGGTCTACATCAAGTTTGCAGGAGACTGACCTTTGATGTAATTTTGAGGTCAAAAGGTCATTTTCCGTCTAGACTCTTGTACATAATATCTCAAGAATCATAGCAGCTATGATCACAAAACTTGTTTGACAGATGCCTCTCTCAGATATCTGGATCAAGTTTTCAAGAGAATGGCCTTAGCTGAATTTCAAGGTCATAAGGTCAATTTCCACAATTGGACTCTTACTCATGACATGCCAAGAACTGCAGATGTTAGGATCATGAAACGTTTGTGGTAAATGACCCTCAACCTAACTTCAAAATCATAAGGTCAATTTTCTGGATTACAAAGAAAAAATTCCCTGATAGTCCTACGGAAACCCACATAATAGAGACATTGCTCCTGGATGAGTGGTTTTAAGGTGTGAACCATTGTATTTAAACAAGAGTTAGCTTTAGCAAATTCAAAGTTCCAAAGTTTTGCTGCATTGTACAACAATGTATGGTCACCAATGTTCATGTTAGTTCTATCCAAGGTAATACAGCAAATTGAGCATAGATTATAGAATGCTTGATGGATGTTGAGCAGCTCAGCAATGTAGTTTGGAGCTTCTTTATGGAAAGTCTTATACACAATTGTCAGTGTATTGTATGTGCTGTGGAATTCTTAGCTAGATAAGATCATTGATGAGAGGAGAAGTCTGTGTTAGTGTGGGCATCATGTAGATTAAAGAAGCAGCTGTATTTTGTAGGCAATAGAGGTGATTCAAGTTCCTGACTCTTTACAGATGTACTTCAAAATAAGTCCATATCAAACAATAATGCTGTACATGATATTAAAAATTAAAGTAAAAGTATATTGAAGGAAACATGTCCCATTAAGCTCATTGGGGATTTATGGTTAGCCCAAGTTACTGCGTGGCTACTTCCGATAGGTCTGGACCGATTACCTGTTGAGTGTTACAATTAAAAAAAGCCCAAATTGGATCAGTGTGCAGGTCAGCAGCCCTTTTGACCACATTTGGTGGTCATAGGGCATTTCTATGCAAATTGACCTCTAGATGACCTTTGACCTTTTTGGGCTACACTCTCGAACCCCTGCCAACAAAAGTCAGACTGCCCTCCCCTACCTTCCTGCCAATATCAGCCCCGTATGTCAGAGCATAATAAAGGCATAGCCAGACAGACCGACAGATCTCATTTTTAAGAAGTATAGATTACTACTAGTATTACAAAGCAAAACAATCAGTATGATAATATCACTTTCCCAAGGTTATAAGTGTTTTTAAACGAAACAAATCCAACAGGAGAAACATTAAACAAATGATTTTTAAATGCTTCTTTATTACCCTCGTCTATTGATATTGAGGTATTGCCTGCCTTGATCCTATCTTTGTGTGTGTCTAAAAAAATTGTGGGTGCATAACAACATCTCAAGAACCATAGGTCTAGATCATCAACATGTTTGATATTACCCTCTAAAGATCTAGTATCCATCCCATTTTTTTCCGGAGAGTGACCTTTGACCTAATTCAAAGTCAAAATATATTTTTCAAATATACTTTTCCACATATCTCTAGAACCATAGTGGCTAGGATCAACACCTTATTTTTGCCAATGACTCTCTTAGTAGTTCTACACAAGTTTGCAGGAGACTGACTTTTGATGTATTTTTAGGTTCACAAGGTCATTTTTATTTTCCGTCTAGACTCTTGTACATAATATCTCAAGAATCATAGGCAGCTATGATCACAAAACTTGTTTGACAGAGCCTCTCTCCCGAATCTGGATCAAGTTTCAAGATAATGGCCTTAGCGAATTTCAAGGTCATAAGGTAAATTTCCACAATTTGGTTTACTCATGACATGCCAAGAAAATGCCCGATGTTAAGGTCATGAAACGTTGTGGATAAAGGACCCCTCAACCTAATTTCAAAATTCATAATTTTTTACTTTTTTTATTTTTTTCAAAAAAAAATCCTATAGTCCCTACGGGAAAACCCACATATAGGACATTGCTCCTGGATGAGTGGTTTTAAGGTGTGAACATTGATTAAACAAGAGTTAGCTTAGCAACTCAAAGTTCCAAAGTTTTGCTGCATTGTACAAAAATGTATGGTCACAGGGGTCATGTTAGTTCTATCCAAGGTAATACAAGCAATTGAGCATAGATTATAGAATGCTTGATGGATGTTGAGCAGCTCAGCAAGGTAATTTGGAAGCTTTTTATGAAAGTTCTTATACACATTGTCAGGTTATTGTATGTGCTGGGAATTCTTAGCTAGTTAAAGATCATTGATGAGGAAGGAGAAGTCGGGTTGTGTGGGCATCATTAGATAAGAAGCAGCTGTATTTTGTAGGCATAGTGAGGTGATTCAAGTTCCGACTCTTTACAGATGTACTTCAAAATAAGTCCATATCAAACAATAATGCTGTACAGATATTTGAAGATTAAAGTAAAAGTATATTGAAGGAAACATGTCCCATTAAGCTCATGGGGATTTATGGTTAGCCCAAGTGACTGGTGGCTACTTCCAGATAGGTCTGACCGAATTAAACCGTTGAGGTTACAATTAAAAAAAAAAAAGCCCAAATTGGATCAGTTAGTCAGTATAATGGTACATAATAAATTTGCCCTGAAGCTAAAAATAAGCTCAGGACTGTTTAGTCTTGGACCTAATTTGTGCTTGTGTGGTATCTCTCTGTTATTTCATGAAAGAACATACCTGTTATAACTGCAGACTGGAGAAATGCTTCACTGCAAACAGGTAATTAGCAGATCATAAACATGAAATTGGATGTGTACGTGTGTTGCCTATTTTGTATATAAGTATCTGTTTGGATTGAGACCTCCAGAGAAAATTACCAGGGTGATTAAAAACTGTAGTTTAGCAAGTCAGGAACTTTCTTTCCTTTTCACCTGAATGAAGCTAATTGAAAGTAGAGAGCTGACATTGGTTGAAGGTGCGACTGGGATTATTAATTAAAGTAACTTTAGGCTGGATTTAACACAAGTGTATTTCTTTAGGCATTTAAGCTTAGTAAAGGCTAGAAAAAGACCTCTTGTTATGACAATCTTGGTGTGTTGTGCGTCTGTCCGTCTGTCTGTCTGTCTGTCCTGTCTATCTGTAACATTCATGAAATGCTTTCTTGACCACAACATGCCGTGGAAGATTTGATAGATCTATCTTATCTATAAACACATCCCGGGGTAGGGAACATAAGGGTTGTTAAGGAATTGAGTTCAAGGTCATCAAGGTATCATTTGAGGTGACATATAAAATACTTAAAAATCGTTCTTGCACAAAAAATGAATGAGGGTTCACTAAACTTGCCCAGAATGATCCTTGAAGTTGGGTATAGGGGTGTTTGTCTAGGGATAAGAGGTCAAAGGTCATGTTAGACTATTGAACAATTATTTTAAAAATATTCAAAATGTAATGTGGTTCCACAGAAAGATTGATGTTTACTAGGTTCTCCAGAATGATCCTTATGAGGTCTGCCATAGGTGTTGAAGGTTATGAGGTCAGGGTCATTTGGTATCATTGAGTATTTGTTCAAAAAGGCTCGACACCCCCCAATAAACTATACTTTGTTTAATCAGATAATAGGCCAAAAATTATTTGCTTTTGTTTTTGCCACAAGCATGCGCTCGCGTACATCCGCACTGCGTTGTGCGGAAGTGTTTCTTACAGTTGCGCCCGCGCCATTCTATAATCACTTCGCGGTGTGAAGAAATTTTATATTGGGTGTTAGATTCTGTAGATGCTTAGCCTGTGGTAGTTTCCCTTTAAAGAGAGTTTGTTTTTCTCAGTTTAGTGTTATAGATAGTTGTGAAGAAAGCAGCGAGCTACACGTAGAGTAAAATTTGATTCAATTTGCTCAGTTATACTAAGCTTACAGTGAAAACAAGATAGTCTGGTGCATAAAATCATTCCAACCTCAGGATTTAGGTCAATGGTGATCCAAGTGGAGGAGACTATCATAGAATGTTATTTAAGATACCATGTCTGATGACAACATTGCTTTGCTTTCAGATATTGACGAGTGTAGCGGAACCCCGGTATTTGTACAACTGGGTTGTGTAGGAACACATACGGCAGCTATGGATGCTCCTGCCCAGAGGGACAGAAGTATAACACTAACAGAAGGACTTGTGAAGGGTTTGGTCAATCTATCCAGCGTTTAAAACTGTAAAACAGCTAAATATTCATGTGTGCAGTGCAACCATTGTCGTAATGCCAATGCTGCCATGTGATAAATCTGTGTGCTGCTATGTATTAAGATGACTTTTAATTTATATTTCTTTGAGTCAGTGGCTCTTGAATGGTTCTTCGGGCAACTTGATTACATGAAGACATTTTAAGAACCACTGTCCAAAAGAATTGTATTTATAGATGTTGATGGGAGTTGTGACAAATGGCAGCTATGCACTTATGACCTTGTTCCACAACGATCTATGATAAGTTTTTACTTGTGTTGGTGTCATCAGGGCATATTTCAGGGAAATCGTACATCCCTGCAATTAAATTTTTCAATGTATCATGGGAGTTTTTGTGATAGCTCCACCACTTATGCAGAGGAAATCGGTAGGTCCTAACTGGGAAATTCTATCTTACCATATAATGAAATCATAAGAATAGTGGGAATGTGCAATCTGGTGGGATATTGGGTGATCTTGCCTGTAAGTACATTTTTTGTCAGGCCTGCCCAGGTAGTACAAAAACATGATACTGTGTGTGGAGTGAGTCAGTCATCGGGTGAATCCCACTTGAACAGTGATCCACTGAGGTTAACATCTGTTTTCTTCCAACTGCAAATGTGTCCTGCATAAAAATGCTTTTAAATGTGTATTTTCCACTAGACTTCAATGATTGCTGACGGAAGTGGATGTCAATCCAGTGGTTCGAAAATAACCCTCTCAGAGATAACAACTGCAGCAACGGTACTGCGAATCCTCTGAATTCTTTAAAAAGCGAGTTATGAAACACCAAATTCTAAGCTGTTGAAAAAAGAAAGACTGAGTGAACTGTAATGCATGTTGTAAAATAATATTATTCTTGAGTGTGACTTAATGCTTTGACAGATTGGGCCTGTGTGATCTGCACCCTAATGAATGCGGCAATGGCAGTGCATCGAAGAGCCCCACCCAATGTGGAGTGTGATTGTCCCTTGGGCTATCTCTTAGGACAAGGTTCTTAGAATGTGTATTGGTAGTGTTATACGCAGCCATATGGTTGAAAATCACAAAATCATTATTAACTTTAGAAATATTAACATCTTAAAATTCATTGTGAAGCAGGGTACATAGAAATTTGAACACTGCCTAAAACTGTAACAATAGCAAATAGAGAAAGATGCTGAAACCGCCATCCAAAGTCTCCACTTCTTGGTACAACTCTAGAAGAGGTCGACAGGTCGTCTACTTGGCATCTCCATCAGTAATGACATGTCATGGTCTATATTATCAAAAATGGCTAAACTGCCAGTCAGCGATAGGATTGCTCCGTCGAGCTGCACCCTATCTTGAGGACAACTGATAGGGCTGTTATATATAAATCCATGGTTAATCCAACATGGAATATGCAAGCACAGCATAGTGTGGAGTGGAGCAACACCCACTTCACTATCCAAATGAGCAATCCAGAGACTGCCATTTCCATCATTGGTTCCCCGAGAGTGAGCTCGCCACTCTTCACATCCAATCACTTGGTCATCAGCAAGGGAGGAGGAATGTAACTTTTTTCCACCGCATGTTTTATGGACAAGCACCAGATCATAGGTGCAGTGGTGTTTCAAACCACCCTTTATATTTTAACACACCCTTTATATGCAAAACACCCCTTTATACCGAGAGTCATAACCCACCCTAAAGGCCTTTTGCTTTTCGAGGGAAACGGCCGAACCGGGATCAGTATCGTAACCTTACATTAATTCTGATATGAATTATCATAAAAATGTCCAAGTCCAATTGCACGTAGATATTGCAAGGGCACAGTAGGCCTATATTATATAGATACTCAAACATATAAAATCTATATGATCTCCATGTATTTTTTCTTCGCTTATGGAATCTTTTCAGCTGTTTTGGGAGTCCAGACTACCTAGATCAGTCCCCTTTCATCAATCATGACATGATCATGCCCATAGCATACTGCATGACTTTTCAGAACAGAAGTGAGTCTGGGTTTGAAAAACAAAAATCAAAATTAGCTCTGTCAGTATCAGGTTTTGGATTCTGATTTCATTCTTATAATTTTGCTCTTACTAGAAACACACTCGGTTTAATGAAAATCAATAATCAAATACATTTAACGGGACGAATATGACTAAAGAAACGTCAAAATGTTACCGACTTCGGCACCCTTGACGAAGCAAAATTCACACCCGGAAGTATAATATCTCTTTATCTTTGCTATCAAAAAACACAAAAAAACACCTTGAAAGGACACCATTAGCGCATGAAACGACCCCATTAATACTTAACACACGCTAAAATATTGCATTTCCTCGCGATATCCTATACCGCTACGGTAGCGTGGATAATAGTCGGCATCCACTGTCTTGTTATACGGGCGGCCCAGTTTGAAACGAAACTGCCCCACTGAAAGCTGGGAATTATGCGGCAACATCTAAAGCGGTGCGCGGTATTCACACTCACATCTAATTTAGTAAATTACTGATAATACGAGAATTTTAGAACTCTCATATGATAATGACATGACGGAATGTTCGTGCAGATTTTCAGTTACAAAAAAATATGCACAAACAGTTGCGAGTTCGCAAGCAATACGGAAAACAATGAGCGTAAAGTCGGCTGATTCCATTCGTTTCATAGCTTTTCAGCTAGGTACAGTTGCGAATTACACGCTTTTATTTTTTGCACGCTTTTTAAGAATACACGCATTTTAGTTTAAACTCTCGCAAACCCACGCTTGAGGATTGGGAGATTTTTCACACCCACGCTGTCTAAAGCATGCGACGCAACACATGCAGAATCCTCTGCCAGCTGCTACCTGAAGATGCTTCCCAATTGATCCTCGCCTTAGGCGCTCAGTCAGGTCTCATGATCTGCTGTGAAAGTCCCAAGTGTCCAACTTGTCCTCCCACAGAAGATAGTTCTCCCATTCGTGTAGGCTTATGGAATGCCTTCTGCATGTAGCATCGAAGCAAGACTTGCAAAGTTTCAAAAGGGAGATTAATCGCTCTCTAGGCGACATCCTCAGCGTTACTAATTAGATAACTGATAATGCCCAGATCGAAGCATTGACATAAAAAAAATAACTGTGCGAGGAATCTCATAATTGCGTGATTACGTACCTTATTCATTAGGAAATTACAACAAAACAATACAATCGCCATGTATATCACATGTCAGAAGTATGCAGAACTAGAAATAATCCGATTCTTATTCCTTTGTAGATAATAACGAGTGTGATGCCGTCCCAGCTGTGTGTGGCAATGGCACCTGTACCAACCTGGATGGTTCCTACAGATGCTCTTGTGATATGGGCTTCACATTTGATGACATCAACAAGTTGTGCTTAGGTCAGTTGTCATGGTAACTGTGATAGAACTATGCTTTGTGGCATACAGATGCCTGGGGGCACTCAACTTTGGTTTAGGTAGGAGTGTGCGGAGCAAAGCATCAAACTTAGGGGCTTGCGAACAGACATTTTTATGTGAAAGGTGGGGTCTTTGGAACTGAGTTTTGACCAATTTTATGACCAAGGGAATTGGTTTTGAGTCAAATTTGGAGAATGTGGAGTTGCCTGAATATAAATTTCCCTAAATTTTTGGCTAAAGAGGTAAAATTTTGATTGGCATATTGGGGGTGTTAAGAACTGGAGCAAGTTTTAAACAGGGGTCAGAAGAATGAAGAGGTACAAACTGGGGGAGGGTCAGTAAATGTCAGTTAAGTTGTGCAATGCTACAGAATATCTTGAGTTCTTTATTCTGAAAAAGGGTTGATAAAAAGAAAACATTTTTACAAAATCTAAACATACCTTATAAATCATTACACTGAGCTGATTTCCTTTACACCAATGTTGACTGAAATATATGCATTTCCCTTCTGAGAAGTGGAATGCCCCAAAATACCTATTTTAGCACCCCTAAAAGAAAAAAAAAAAAAAAAAAAAAAAAATAAACTGTGCGAGAATCTCATAATTGCACGTGATTACGTAACCTTCTCCTTAGGAATATACAACAAAACAATACAATCGCCATGTATATCACATGTCAGAAGTATGCAGAACTAGAAATAATCCGATTCTTATTCCTTTGTAGATAATAACGAGTGTGATGCCGTCCCAGCTGTGTGTGGCAATGGCACCTGTACCAACCTGGATGGTTCCTACAGATGCTCTTGTGATATGGGCTTCACATTTGATGACATCAACAAGTTGTGCTTAGGTCAGTTGTCATGGTAACTGTGATAGAACTATGCTTTGTGGCATACAGATGCCTGGGGGCACTCAACTTTGGTTTAGGTAGGAGTGTGCGGAGCAAAGCATCAAACTTAGGGGCTTGCGAACAGACATTTTTATGTGAAAGGTGGGGTCTTTGGAACTGAGTTTTGACCAATTTTATGACCAAGGGAATTGGTTTTGAGTCAAATTTGGAGAATGTGGAGTTGCCTGAATATAAATTTCCCTAAATTTTTGGCTAAAGAGGTAAAATTTTGATTGGCATATTGGGGGTGTTAAGAACTGGAGCAAGTTTTAAACAGGGGTCAGAAGAATGAAGAGGTACAAACTGGGGGAGGGTCAGTAAATGTCAGTAAAGTTGTGCAATGCTACAGAATATCTTGAGTTCTTTATTCTGAAAAAGGGTTGATAAAAAGAAAATGATGTGAAGCAATGTTCCAGATGTTTGCCTTGATGCTAGAGCCCCTTGTTCAACTCCTGTTTGTCCATTCAATGGGATTTCAATGATATCAGCTGTATGAAGCTATGTGTGCCAATATCAGGCCAAAAAAAGAAGTTTGTGTCCAGTAGGCTATATGTATTTTGATTTGGGGCTAGTTTAACCACATTTCATTTTTTTTTATTTCAGACAAAAATGCTTCAGAGATAAGTGACTGCAAATCTATATTTTTGTTTTAAAAACTGATAATTCTACAATAAAATATGGTTTGCAACTGATGTGACTTAACATTTTTGTTTTGAATTTGTGGCATTTCTGGGGAAAATCCTTTAAAAAAAATTGCATTTTGATTTAGGAACTACCTGCTGGAAACAAACTTTTTTTTGCCTCATGCATCATAATAACATGATATTGTTTGGTTTGAATGATTTTAGATATGGATGAGTGTGCGGCTGATGTATGTAATGAGGCTACTTGCATTAACACACCAGGCAGCTATGAATGCCAGTGTGAGACTGGCTACTACTTCAATAAACGACAGCAAAGATGTAAAGGTGAGGGCTATCTATAGTTTGCAATATACTATGTACCATTATTGTAATTGGACGTCAGGAAGGGCATCCGGTCAATTATCTTTTGCTCCAATAAATCTCACACAGTTGCTGTAAATGTGAGGTGAATCCGGCCCCATAGATTTACACGATGAAATAATGATGTTGGACTGTCCAGTATAGTTCTGGACATGATGCACACTGCCTAACTTGTCCAAGTTGGGAAGAGTACCACTAATCTAAAAAAAATATCCATTTATGAGACTGATCTATCATATTAGTGAAATTTTTGACACAGAAAGAATAGCATTCATTTTTTTGAAATTGTATATTGTTTATCTCCTAAATTAGATTTAAAAGTGCATTTTGTGATTCTAGCTCATGTTTTATTTTGTGATATTCATGAGAAATGCTTATTCCCAAAATTTAAGTAGATTCCAAATTGGATCTTGCATTTTTGTGTGTCGAGCAAATGTTTGTATCACAGTCCTTAGGCCGCTGTGCTGTAATTGTCTGTACATTTATAGATACAAAATTGAGAATTTCTTGCAGAGACGATCAAATTTGCATATCTGATTAGGCACTCATGCAATACTAAGGCTAACAAATGTGATATGTTTTGTGCTGCAGTTCTGAGAGCAGGCTCAAGCAATGATCCATGTCTGAGAAGTCCAGGTGTGTGTGGTAATGGAACCTGTGTGGTGAGAGGTACCATTCTGGAATGTGATTGCCCGCCTGGATTTGCCTTCAACAGAGAGCAAGGAAATTGTCTCAGTAAGTCACCTTAACAAAATGATCAAGAGTATAGATGATGTGACATCAATGTTTACAAAGATAAGTTAGCACCTGGTCTACTGACATGCATGTCAGAGGTGCGAAGAATATGCCCATATGGCAGCATGTATATGCCCATATACAGCATTCAATAGCCTTATCATACTGATTGAATGCAAATTTAAAAGCACAAGCCCTTCAGGTGCGCACGCATACTGCCGGGCAGTGCTTTATTAGTTGAGCGATGTTGACTTCACATGTCACCTCATCTATACTGACAATATCAAGTTTACTTCTATAGTATCTTCACTGTGAGATAACAATAAAATAATGGTTTTGGTAAAGTGATCCCTGTTAAAAATCTTGCCCAACTTTTTAGCTTAACATCAGGTGTAGGGTTCAGCTTGACTTAAACATCATACAGCATATCTAATATTTTACTAATAAAACACATGAATCATCAGATTTCCCCACTTATATTTCAATAGCAAGAATCTGACACAAGTATACCTCATGGGGGTGAAATTTCCTCTTTTGAGCTGATTTCCTCAATTTAGAAATTTTGCTAGTGCCAAAATTTTAGCTTTATCTTTTATTTTCAGCCTGTTTTTGGCATTTTTACTCCTTTTTTCCTTTTTTTTTTTGTCCATGACCTCTCACACCCCAAAAACCTAGAGAGATTCAATGTAAAGCTGTGATCTATTGACTGTTTGATTGTGTTGAACCAGGTCTGCCTCAACTTGAAATGATTTGGTTGCACGTTAGTGCTATGAGCACCCTACATTTTTTTTGAGCTAGGTTAAGTCAGACCATTTTCCCCTATTTTTGTGGGCTGCCATCTAAAGCTGAGAGGACTGCATAAATTTAATCATAACAATTTAGACTTTTTGTATTGGGAGACACTCAATTGAGCTTTACTCATTTTTTACATCCTGTAGGCACAATCAATGAGTGTAGTGTACCGGGCATTTGTGGAGATGGAGTTTGCCAACTAAGGAGAAATGGCGGTTACAGATGCAACTGTCGTGAGGGTTACGAATTCAACTTTGCATTGACTCGCTGCGTTGGTAAGTCGATCATAGTTACCAAGTCATTCAAAACCATGTGTTTTCATTCCTCATTGTCATAATCATCTTGTCATTCGGCCGTTTATTTTTCCATGTACGTGACAACACGGTATTTTGTGGTTTATTCCATTCAAATCAGTTAAATATGTATACATTATTTCACCAGTAACATGTGCGTTAAATGTAAATCAAAAACTGTGTCGTTTATATTTTTTGTGTGTGATATGATAAGGGCTTAGCCCAAGCTGTGTTACATGCTCAAAACAGCTGTCGTATAAATTGCATTCATTGTACTTAATTGCGCATTTGATTTGATCATTGTATTGTCATATTTTTTCATTGTTTATCATGTATTATCATTCATTGTTGCAAAGCTGAATCTACATATTTGAACTCATTGATAAAGCTAGCTTATCCACTGATGTAAAATAGTTGTTATTCATCAGTGAATAATTGATCTTGTATATAAGGAATCAAGGTTTTGGGCTGAGATGATTGCATGAATTGGGAAGTCAGAATTGTAATTGATCCACCATCGTTACCAATACATCTGTCTTGAAAAGGAAGTGCCTATTACAATACTAAATTGCTTTTATAAAGTATCTAGCCCGAATGCATATTAATTTTGTACAATGTTGAAATCATCAATTGAAGTGGTAGTAATTATAAAATAATGTATATTTTACTTGATTTATTTAGACATGTCTTGAATATAACCCAAGAAAGCTTAGTTCCATTGGGGTCCACGAAGAGAGTGGTATTTATTCATAGCTGTTAGTCCAGCATGTGGCCCCACACAGATTTGAACCGGGAACCTTTTACCCCAGAGGCAAGCTTGCTAACCACTCAACTATAACACATTCTCTCATTGTATATCATAAATAGACTAAATATTGAGAAATTGAAAATGTCCTCCCCTCACTGTAGGAATACTACCTCTAAGATATTGGTTATTCCAGTACCAGCTCAAATCTAATATACAAATTGATACAGTGACACACATCAGTGGAAAACAACATTATTTTGTTGCTTCAGTTGATTTTAGCATCAAGTGATATTATTTCACAAGTCCAATTTTGAAGTCAAAATGGGGTTGGCAAGCAGAAAGTTGGCAAATAATTTCTCATATAAAGCTCACCATATATCAGCATTAATGCTGGTTTGCATTTTGAACCAACTTATTGGATGTTTTTGCAATCCCAAGTTTTGACCAAAATACCAAGTTTTGCTGTAACCAACTGTCTATAAGCCAGCTTATGTATATGTGGTTCAAATATGTAGCTTCAGCTGACAGGGGACTCACACCATCAAAGGTTTGTATACTTCATTTCACATTACCATTCTTGGCAATCCCCATTTACAGAAAAGCAGACTCGTACTGGGGGTCAGACTGGCCAATCTGGTAGCATCGATCCCGGCACTGACCGCACTGCGGCACTGTCCGCTCATGACAATTACAATGAATGTAATAGTTATCTCTAACTGCCTCAATGGTGTGTGTATAAACACTGAATGGCTATTAAATGTAGGTGTGTAGCAGGCTATGTCTCAACCAGGGAGTCCAATAGGTGGAAGGTAGGCTGCCCTATTGCAGCTACTACTGCACAAGGCTAAAATTCCCATATATCTTCTATATACTAAACTATACTAGCAAGGTAATATCTATGTGAGATAACATGTCCGAATGAGATAATTACAATGTTCAAAAGAAAAGCACTCTAATTATAACCAAAATATTAGAAAAATAGCTCGGCACCCACAAAAACAGAAAGGAAGAGGTGTCGCATCAGAATCAAAAAGGAACATCTCGGGTTTGAAAAAACGCTGTTTTTCTTTCTTCACAATTACTAGACAGAACAGGTATGATAGCATGAGTTCATTAGTGACTGTTGCTTGATATTGTACATAGCATTATTGCAAAGTGTGTCGTAACAGCTTAAAATACAGCTTTTCTTGTAATGCAAGTGTCTGCTGACATTGTTGTGAATTTTCGACCTCTGGAGTGAAATGATGCAGATGACCATGATTTTAATTGTGACGTATTTACCGATCTACAAACTTCATTTTCACCTAAGTTTAAGCTGATTGGACATACGTTGAAAAAAAAAAATCAGACTCTGGATGACTTTGACTGGGTTGTCAAAGCAAATGACCAGAATTATCAAATTAAGGTGGATACCAAATTTCATCCTAGCAAGTATGAAGGATTAATCAGTCAATGCATTAAAGGGAGATGCAAATTCAGCTTGAAAGATGTGCAAAATTCGCTCATATCAAAAGTGATGGAATATGCATATAGGAATACAATAGAATTCAATAAAAAACATTATCTTATTATAAACACAGGGTTAATATGGCCCAATAAAACCAATTCCATGCCCCTAAAAATGAATAATAATGTTGTTTCTGTTTTTTGATGCACCAAAATTGATTTCCACAAAAAAATGGGGTGGGAACTTCTTTGGAATTAGGTCTAGCATAATCCCTTCCTGTATATGATCTATAAGTGAGTAAAATATTTTTGTGGGGTGTGAACAACAAAAGGAAGGGTTGTTTTGACTGAAAATAGTACCTTTGGAAGGACAAGTCACATATATATCCGCCACGTCAATGTATGTTGCACTCTTTTTCATATCCAATACCGTTATCGTTATGATAACTTTGGTAAAGGATTTAGTACCACAGCTTGGAAGGTTGATCCATGTTATTTGGAAAGTATCCTCAAATTCAGAGAGTGAAAAATAAGGAATAACTAAACTCATTAATATATCAATCACCGTTCATAAGGTCCATAAGTTTGGCTTAAAGTTTACTGTTGTTAGTTTCATATCTTATCAATAACCAATGGGATTAAAAGTTGTCATTTTGCCTGACAAACTCACCATGCCATTTTTGGTTCCTAGATCGAGCCCCCCCCCCCCCCTTTAATTCCCCCCCCCCCAGTTAATTATATATTGACATAGTCTTAACAATAAAAATGCAAAGTTAAAGGTGCGTGTTCCGATCGTCTTGGGGACCCCCCCCCCCCCCCCCGATTTACGGAAGTAGTATTCGATTTTGATATCAGATGAAAGGCGTTTTTCTCTTGTCGTCCTGAAATTTGAACCTCAAACATTTCATTTCCCAAGATATAAGCAAAAAACTGCGTTTTAGTGGTTACCATCAATATTAGCACAGTATTGAATTAGAGGCTTTGCACATTGCATTATTGCTTCTCATAAAACCGCAAGTTGTTAACCACGGTACTGATGGGGTATATGTGCAGTGTCAGGCTAGGCTCTCAATATCGAACAAGCACGTTAAAATGTGGGTGGGTAATTTGCACCTAATCAAATGGCAATTGCCATCTGCTTGGTAGCCACAACACTTTTGAACAAGGTTAAATATGGAATGTATAACAAATACTAAAAAGCCTCTGGATGATCTCCAACTGATTTTCAGTAGTGTATTTGTTAGTGACAAATTATAACATTCATATCTCCATATCATGTATTGTTTCTGTAGTTCTTTATTTCACTAACATCTTACTGACATTCCTGGCTTGTTTTTCACCGGCCTTGTGTTATAATGTGTTGCTCATGGCAGTTGGCCCCGCCAGATAGTGCTGTGTATTCGTTTTAAAAATTTGTCAAACAATTTGAAAAATGTTAAATTGTGTAATGGACATGACCGATCGCTATGAGGCCTCTTCCCCAGAACCCCCCAATTGACCGAGTGACTAAGATGTTGGTATCAGAAGAAGCTAGTATTTTCTCATTATTACCTTGTGTTCTCTAAGGGTTAGAGGTGTTGGCTTGGAGTTATGAGCAAAAAGTGTTCATGTTGGTCGACCAATATTACATTTTACAGAGTATCCAAAACTTTACAGATGGAATAGCCTTCACCCAAAACTCTATCAAAGTGAAAACTTTAGATGCCTAATCATCATCCCCCTTTATGAAGCTGTAGTTGAACATAAGAAGAGTGTTAAAAAACATGGGTCGTGGTTACCAGGAAATGTCTTTCAACAAGTCTTAGTCTACTTGTTGTTTAATTAATCGTATTTATCAATCAGGATCAGTGGCCATGCAACAGGTTTACTGGCTCAGAATTCACAGCCTGGGAAACACCACATTTCAGCATGGCTTTCACACACATATGCCCCCATTCAGAGAAATTTGGTTTCTTAAGAGTTAAAACTTATGTTTAGTAATTTGAAAAAATGAGTTAAAATTTTAACAAAATAATGAGGAGGATCTGAAAAGTGGCTAAAAAATTCCTCTAGTGAACACAAACAGTCTTTGGTTTAAAAATACTTGTAGATGAGGCCCTGTACTTAGGAAATTATTAAAACGAGTGGACTGCTTGATTCAGTTCTTCAGGATACTCAAAACAAATGGGTCTTAGTTTTCGCCTTATGATATTATGAAAACCCCTTCTTCATGCCAAGTTAGTTATATCAATTTTTTTTCAAAAATTCTCTTAAATTTAATAGAAAATAGGCCAATTTCCTCAATTGGAACCAAAATTTTGCAAATTTGCTAAAAGCAGTAAAAATTTTGAGAAAAAATGGCCGATCTTATGTTAAATTTAGACCAAAAATAAAGCTATGAATCCATTTCTGCAAAAATGGGTATTGAATGGGTCCTACTTCCACACTGTCATAGACACGGCTCAATCCCAACAAATTTTTACTGCCCCATTGGCGTAACCAGACCTTTGCAAAATGGAGAGGGGGGCAGAAGGGATTGCGAGGCATTTTCTGAGGGGGGGAAATTTGGGTCCTTCTCCATAGACAACTGTGCAAACGGTCAGTTCATTTGGGGTGGCTGGTGTGGGGTGGGGTCTGTTATGATTTAGTGGGGACACTCACCCCTTGCTTGTTACACCAGGACCTACCAGGGTTCAATTCTTGCATTGAGATAACAATGTTAGATTGACAAGGATACTATGGTTTGTTTACTATGCCTCCTATCAAAAGTTGCAATTGCCTTTCTTAATAGGTGAATGTTATATTAAAACATACATGCATCTAAGTGGACATTTTTGAATGAAGTGACTTGCTATGGGATATGTTTGGTATTAGTTATAACTTGCCCGTCTTATTAGATTGTTGACGAGTGGGAGTGCCAGATGTGTTGCCTGTATGGTGATTGCATTAACAAAAATGGCTCATTCTTTTCATGTCAGTGTGAACCACCACTATCATTGGATAGTACTGGCAGAAGATGTATAGGTAAAAGGTACCAATATGGCGGCCATCTTTATCGGGGCATCCATATCCGAGAGCAGTTTATTTTTTAATTACACTAACCAAAATGCTGAGTGGAATATAATATTTCCCCTAGATATTGGATGCCTCTAGGGAACGATTATTTGCCTACTTACTTGACAACCTATCCAGTTAGTTTCAAATCTTTCCGAAACGTTGCTTAAAATACCAGTAAAACATTATACACAACAGTGGTTCAGATTTAACAGTTATTGATTACATTTTAACCCCATGTTTGGTTAAACTTTTAGAGTGTGATTTTTTTTTAATTTTTTAGGTTTTTTCTTTTTTTAAACGGTTTAAAAATATTTTAAAGCAACTTACTTTCTGGTAACAAACACTTATAATGGCTTTTTGGCAACTTTTTTTAAAAACCAACTTGGTTAGCGAATAGCATTTAACGCAAGTTGGTTAGTGGTTCCAAGTGATCAAAACCTGTTGGTTAAAATATTTTAATCAACACTTGGTTGCGTCTTTAACCAACTGTTTCTTTGAATAAGTGGAAAATCCTACAATTTATTTTGTAACAAGCATTTGAGAGTGCACTCAAATTGTTATTGAAATTAACATATTGATTGAATTACAGTCAACCCACTTTCCCAAATCCTGACAGCATGGCCTGTACTCCCTGACGACAGTTAGGCATAAAAAAATTGTTTGTTTGGCGCAACCCGACCGACCCTAAAAAACCTGCTGACTCAAAAGTTTTTATTCCTTAGCACAAAATAAACAAACATATTCTGGTGCCGACCGACCCATTTTTTCATCCACAATTTTTTACAAAAATATAATTTTTTTACCACCAAAGATGAAAAATAACAAAACAAGACAACACAGCAACTACAACCAGTAAATAAAAATCTTTGCTATGTCATTGAAAAAAAGCTTAATTTTTTAATTTTTGACCTTTGATCATTTTAGAGTAAAACATTGGGGAAACTAATAAAAAAATTTTTTTTAAAAATCTGACCGGCCCACCCCTGATATTTTTTCTTCATTACGCCAAACAAACATATTTTTTTTATTCCTTAGGACTAAAAGAACCCTTATTTCTGGTTTCTACATCACCGTGGCAGCAGATGGTATGAAGCTTGAATTCTATTAACTATGAACAATTACCCATTAAACAATGTATTGAACGTTGGCAAACTTCATTTTATTGGAATTTGCTTTTAAAAAGTTTGATAACTGGTGAAGTGCACACCTGATGGCTTAGGATTCAATTTTTGAATAAAATAACAAATTCATAGTCTTTACTGCAGGCAATACTGTACATTTCAAATATATTTAGTGGTGCTCTACATTTTAGAGTAAAACAGTGTAAAGTTTATCTTAAAAAATAAAAAAATAAAAATTTGGCCGACTGACCCTAATATTTTTCCACCGTTCAGGCAAACGTATTTTCTGTTTATTTTATTCACATGCATTGAAGTTATCACCTAGTGTCTTGCATATGGTTCCTTCATATAAAATCTGATTGAATATCATAATTGTCATTTTCCCATCTTCCCATGCACTCGCTATTCCATATGCAGTAGTGCTTCATTGTCTTCATGTGTGAATTTGAAAATCGTCTTCATGTATGAATTTGAAAATGCTGAAGTAAACACATTGAATTCAGATGGAGTGTGTCACCAACATACTCAAAGTATCCTCTGGAACAGTGCACAATGGGAAATGGAAAAAAGGTCTATAGTTTAATATAAATAATGTATTGTCTTATTTTTGTTAGCAAAAGTGAAAGGGGATTTAATGCTTGCAATGTTTCCAGTCCTTTCATTTTACTCTTTTATCTTCAGGTACACATGGGATTAATCTTTTTTTTTCAATCTTTATTTCTCTTCTATCTTTTTATGTAAATGTCACAATGAGAGTTTAAATAGCAGGTGTCGCCTAAAAAGAATTGAAGTTACTGATTTTTGACCTGTGTAAGCTTTCGTGATCAAAAAAATCCCCCCATCCTGAAGGAATTAAGCTAGAAATGTTTTCTTTGGTACAAAATTGTGTGGAAAATTCTAATTCGTAAAGGAGCAAAGTACGAAATCCAAGCCTGTTTTATTTTTTTTATTGCACTATAAGCAAATCAAAATTAACATTTTTTCCTCCTATCATTTTAAGACATTTACTGTAGCCCTGATACAATGTAAGAAATCTAGTTAGTAATCTAAAATCTGTATGAAATTACATTTGACCCAATATTAGGGAATGCATCAAATCTTCTTTTGCAATGCCACGGCTTTAATTTCCAGTTTTCAGTGCCATATACACTTATTCAAAATAGTAGTCCTGGTGTGCTTTTAGTTATTTGTTTTTCTACTTGATACTATCGGTATAGGTCCTTGCATAGCGTCCTGTTAGTGTGATGGGAAGGGGCTCATGTGGACCCCCCCCTCTGAAAACCACTTTACCATTGGAATTTTTTACCAAACTCTGGTCATTGATGGGGTACATCAACATGACCAGGTAACAGGAAAAAATGAAAATCGGTTTTATAGATTCAAAATGGCAGTCCAAAAATGATTTTAATATTTGCACAAAATTCTCCCACCGAAAAATGGACAACCACTTTCCCAAAGGACTTTTTCCATAAAATTTGGCTCATAATAGAAGAAAATAAATACATTTACATTGCTGCAATAAAAATTGGAAAAGATACCCCAGTATGATTTAAGGGGCAAAACAAGTTTTGAATAGCACCACTAAAATCCTTATTCATGCTAATTAGCATAAAAACACAATGGCCGATTTGATTTTCCCCCACCAAAATATGCGCAACTGATAATAAGACAAAATTTTGGGCAAAATAATTTAGAGTTAAAACATGGCGCACAAAAAGCAAAATTTTGGGTCCATGTGGACCCCCTTATACACTTAAAGGCTGACTCAGAGATTTCCCGAGGAGGGCATCCTCAATTTTCAAACCGATCATGTTTTTTGCATACATAATGCTTGTCCATATACTAATCACTGTGTGAAATAGCTTAGCTCAAATCGAAGACCTTCCTATAGAAAATCACAACTTTGTTATAAAATTCTGGATCCGGAATTTTTGTGATACACAGTATCCTATAGCACTGTTATACTATACATAAATGTTTACAGCATGAAAATGAAAAATCCGATTGACCTCAAACTTAGTACACAAAAACAATTATATTTCAAAATCTCTGAGTCAGCCTTTAAGTGTTAACCACTTGACTATGGAGGGTATGATATTACACCCTGCATAACCCATTGCAGCTATTATGACCCAGGGTGTGACTTTGTCTTTGCAGGTCATCAACCTGGAACTGACCTTTGACCTTGAGAACTAAAAGAGGAGCTCAAATAGAATGACCTCAAAATAGCTTACACACAGTACTTTGTTTCTCTACAGAGATCATAGGTCGTATCCGTGAGCAGCCTGGTGTTGAACCATCCGCCGATCCAGTAGGCACATGCTGGGGAAGAGTGGGCCTATCGAGAGCCGTGTGTACTCAACCTGTGGCTCAGAGTGCAACATTCATGGATTGCTGTTGTAGTGGTGGTGTGGGATGGGGATCAGATTGTGATCCGTGCCCACCAAGGAGAAGTTGTAAGTTAATTTATTATTATTATTCTTTTTCTAAATATCGTAAGTCAATACCAGAATACCTTACTGCCCACTTTAGTATTCGTAATATTTACTAATTTAATCATCGTTTATTGTAATAAGGGTCATTTCGGGATCCACAGCCTCGTCACCCCGACGTATACCTAAAAAAGTTTTAGATTTTATGTCATCCTGAACCGTTAGCCCTTAGTAATTCATGTATGCCCAATCTTACGAGTGCAAATTTCAGTCGCATCTGTAGAAATTTGCAATTGGTATTTTCTAAATGGACAGAATCACAGCACAGTGGCCTATGGGACCATTGGAAAACGACAATTGCTCATACACAAAACGCAAGATCGGGATCAGCTCAAATTTTGAGAATAAGCTTTCCTCAAGAATAGCTAGTGATCAATGAATAAAACGAAGGTGCTGAACTCGAAATGCAGCCTTAATCTCAAATATCGTGGCCTGTTGGCCAAATGCTAGAGACTTTACAACTTATAATTACTAGACAATACTGCAACGTGGAGGCAGCATCTTAAAATACAGTGCCATTTGATACCGGGGGGGTCACATATGAAATGGAATTGGTGCAGGCTGGCGCTTCGAAACCCATGGCATTCGTTGTCGTGACAGAGGACTAAAAAATAGGGGTCTTTGGATGAAGACAGCCAAAATGCCCCAAATTAGGGTGTTTTTTTCAGTGTTACAACACTTTGACAAAATTTTTTTCCCCAAAAAATGGGGTCCGTTTTAGCAAATTTTTGGCAAAAATTTCACACCAAAATAGGAGTCTTTGAGTAATATTTTCAAAAGTGTTCCCCCCAAAAAAGGGTCTCTGGGTGACATTTTCAAATATATGGGGTCTTTGGGTGACAGCGATGCTGAAAATGGGGGTCTTAACAGCCTTACATGCACATCACCTCCAAGATAGGATTCCCCCACCCCTCCCCATGTCAAATGACCGTGAAGAGAGTGGTCTTTCATTTTTTAAAACCATAGTCTGTTATCAATTAATCCCAAATTGAGTTCCCGAAGTAAAGCGGCACTGGCCATTTCCAAATATGAAATTCCTTCAATTTGATGTCAAGTGATAGTCTATGCCACTGGAATAGAGATATATTTAACATATAAAAATAACATACCCAAAAACATATAGGACATTAATAAGAGGCCTCAAGACATCCATGTAATTTGTAGCCCAACTTAAGTTTGGCCGTAAACATTATCAACAAATATGTCTATTACATGAATAATCAATTTGACTCGTACCATTGATATTAAAAACCAAGAACGTCACAGAGGGTCAACACAGGGTTCGTGCCAAACAGGGTTCGTAAGATTGGTCGGTTTATGCCATTTCCGTCGTCTTCTGAATAAATGTCGCCCGGCGACATTAATTAATAAATCATTCTGTTTACCCACAAGGGCACTGATTTGGTTTTGAACATTTCAGGTGAGGCTAATGTATATAAAAGCTTTACAACCATGCAAAAATATGAATTGTGGAAATTGTGAGGGCGCACTAATTTTTCAAATGTGCCAGTGTCTCTTTAATTCCAGCAAGTGGTCCCACTGAGTTGAGAACCAAGGACCCTTTTTCTCCAAGATAATATTAATTTTACCACATTTTGGAATCCCCACTCTATTGGATATACCGTGGTGTTCCTACTCAAACAACGCCCCTGCTCTATAAACGCCCCCTACGATTTTTTTGGAAAACAAGTCAAGAAAATGAGGTAAGCTTACCTAAATCACATTATTTTAATAATGCCGGGACTTGTCCGTAATCCGTATCATAATCGCTGCTTGTGCACAGTTTGTAATAGTTTAATTAGTAAAGAACTTTGACCTCGGGTGGTGCGAAACAGCGTCCCCTGCTCGTTCATTTGTATTATTGGTAATCGCGAAAATAAGCGTGTGTAAGGTGATTTTTGCTGGTATTTGTTCCTTTCCATTTTTACTGTATAAACGTCTCCCCTTTTGAAAAATGCAGACCGCCCCGGGCGTTTATTTAGGAACAATATACGGTCCTACAGTATTATTCATTGATATGTACTTAACTATACCTACGGTCACTATTACTTGCATTTTAAGTTCTGCTTTCAATCACTCTCAGACCGAGCCAAAACAAATCTCTGGCCTAATTCATTGCGAGGCCATTTCCTCCAGACTTATTCCGTACAGAGGATGTTGACGTAATAACATTGTCTTGTCTTCATCTGGTATGTCTTCCAAGAACACAAGGACGAGAACATCACGACCTTCTTTTATTAATGCAACCTCATCCAGCCCACCTTAAAAGCTAAAATCACCATTCCATCTGCCATGAAGTGTTTAGATAAAACCACAATAGTCCTGCGACTCTGCATAATACCGTGGCAAATAGAACTTAGAACATAACGTCCTGGAGGGATGTCTCCTCTTTCTTCATGCATAGCTCAAACCGTTCTTGTCCGTCTTCAATATTTGCCACAAGTTCATCATTGACCCAGTCTTCATCCCTGTGGTGCGTATACTATGTAAGCATCAAATCGACGGTAGTTAATTGGAGCGAGTTCTAGCTCGTTGTCTGGAATGTCATCGGCTTCATTGTTATCAATTAGCCCTCGGTATCTCTTTTGATGGATAAGCAAGAAGAGCTTGTATTTGATGTGCCAGCGATATTGCACAAGAACTATTATCAATGCCACTACCATGATTAGAGAAAAAATACTTGACCCTAAATAAATAAATACTAGATATTTACAATACCCTGTTGATACATCAGAAATCTTCTTTCGTCTGGGCATTGGTACATAAAATTAGGATGAAGCAAAGTAAAGTTATTATTTAGTACCCAAGTTTGAAATGGTTCCAATATACATGGTGAACAGTCAAGGGATTGCCACTTACATCAAGTAGTTTTAAGTGATTTCTTTTAACTAAAAGTGTTTTTCGGGATTACTGAGACAGAGTTTTGTGCAATGGTAAGTGTTTGAATGCTAGGCAGTTTTTTTAACCAATGTAGAGAGGTTATTTGGTTGTTGCTCAATTTCAAATAACTTAAACTCTTAAAGACGCTTACACTTTGGCGCATCAATGAATGTGATAAAATTGTAACTTAAATCAAGCCATGTTAGTGAAGGGGCGTTAATGAATGTTATATTATTAAATTTTCTGAAATTATTTCTGGCCAATTTTAAGGTTTCCAGACTTGGGTAATTGACAGACCGTTGTGTGAAATGAAGTATATTAGATTCAGAAATGTCCAGATATTTCAAATTTGAACAGTTGACTCCAATTGTATTTGATATGCTGCTTGCCAAAACCATTTGGGAAATTCAATACGTTCTATGTTGGGAGCTCCCTCACAAAAAATTTGTTGAACTCTAATTGTTGCTGATGTTGAACCTAGCTCATTGTTGTAGCCAGCTGCTTTAAAGACTAACAGTGTCTTTGATCGAATAAAGAGTAAAAGTCGGTTTTGTTGCCAGAGAAACCTAAACTTTACATTTTCCACATTAAGCACTTTGAGAGTAGGTGTTGATGGTACACTATCAGTGCTTATTAGGGGATTACCACCTATACGTTGTTGTGTAAGAGATTTCAAAACACAACACAGCCAATCTCCATACTGTATATTGTTATTGCTGAGGTCCAAAGACCAAAAAAAAAAAATGTTTGGCAAAGAACTTCGAGTGCTTTTGTCGGTATAAACTTGAAACTTGAAATGAATTCCTGATAGGTTTAATTCTTGCAACATACTCTCAAACCATTGAATGCCCCTTCAAAAAACTAACTAACTGAACAAGTAGGGGTTTATTAGAAACGGTGATTTATGAAGATTTGGAAACGAGCAAAATGCATTGTCCTCAATTTTCGAAAGGTAATTTTGCTTTCCATGATATCCAGAGATGTCATAAGAGCTTCATTGGTCAGTGGTAAAATGTTGCAATACCCTATTGTTTTGTCATCAAATTCAAAAAGAGAAGGTGTTCTCGTGTTGACTTTAACAATGGCAAGCGCCGGCAACAACTCGGATCCTGTAAGCAACTACAACGATCTCAAAATGTGTGACTGATGTGAGGTTTCGAAGAACTTCCGATCAAATGTGTCATCAGTATAATCGATAATTGATTTCATGCTAGGAATAAATTTCAAAGTGCTGTGTTCCCACATTGGTGAAAAATAAGTGCGTAACATATGAACCGAAAAGATTTGTCAAGTTTTGCAAACCTGGTCCAAGTGATAGAGACTCGAACACGTTGGCTGAGATAGATGTAGAATCTTGATTGGGAGAGAAGGGGCTAGTTTTGAATCTAGTCCCACACTTGATGAAAAGTAATTACTAAAGGGTCTAAATACTTTCATTTTCTTCAATCGGATAAAAATTCATTTGAAGTAATTGTCAAATGGTAGTTACGGTGAGGCCAAGCCTTTCAGATCGTGTAGACCATGCAAGGCCGATGGAAAAGATACGATAACCTTGCTTCCAATATTTTAACAGAAAGACTTCAGATCAATTTCTTTAAGATTCCCAGCTGTTGAATGGCATGCTGTAAGATTCCTTTTTTTCATGATCACTCAGGCCAGAATTAACAAAGACTTCAAACCTTCAAAAGTTTTGTTGCATACTGGTTATCCATTGCCCTGCTCAGGTTAAAATTGTAAGGAAGCGAGATGAACGCACGGTGAGTACGCGCTAATTTTGAAGTTTTTTGGTGGCTGAGGTTTAGAATCTGTAAAGCTGGAATGTTTTTGAAAGTGGTTGTCCACTCATCTGTAGAGTTTGGTTGGTTGCTTAAATCCATTGATTTGATAGCTCCATTATCAAGTGGTGGAATCTTGGCTAGTTGTCTGTGACTACAATCCATATTGGGATAGTGTGTTGTTTACATGGTAAAATTCCTTTAGGGTAGTGTAGTTACCACTAGAAACCAATGCGATGTTATGCTGGTAGTACAGAATGGCACAACCATAAATAAACCAACATATGACGATCAGTCGTTGTCGAGTAATAAGACTTGAATTTGACAGAAGTCTGTTAGATGAAAGCTAATGTTGCACTGCTTCAACTGTATGGTAGACTATTACCAGTGACGTGGCATTTTCCACACAGTGCCTCTGTTGGGAATCAACTGGAAACTGAAATTGTAAGCTCAATGTAGCAGTTGTTTATGCCAATATATATATATAAATATGATATACTCTTGGTAAAAAATCACCTCATTACACACTGTAGAGGTATGCAATCTTGCACCATTCTTTTTATGCAATTCTTTCTATCTGTTTCAATTGCGCCTTGTTTCATTGCCCCTACTTCAAATGGCAAAACTCATTGCGCTACTGCAACTAAGTTTGATTACATTTGCTTACTTAATACAGTAGGGATATATATCGTATTTTTTACCTTGTGTATGCTTTACAAGGAGTAGATAGTTGTTTGTATAACCGAGCATGTTTCAGTTTACTTAAAGGGCATATCAGTGATTTGCTAAAGCAGAAAATCCCAAAAATCAGATTTTTGCATGTCTATACCAGGTATAGGTATATCCCAACATAACCTGCAAGTGATAGGACCAAAAGCAGCACAATAAGGACAAAATCGGATATTTAGTTATAACTGTCCGTACGGACAATTACTACAACACGTAATTGAATGGGGATTCATATCTTTGAATATTGCTGTTTTCTTGGTTTCTATACATTTTTCATTTGGAAAAAAATAGCTTACGATAATTCTACAGACTTTTGAACTATTCTTTGCAAGTTTCAATTTTTTTAAACCCTTTTGAGTGGATCACTGATAGTGTCCTTAAGTAGTCATACAATTCCTGGCAAAAAGTGAAAGTAAATCACAAATGTTATTTGTTTCTCTTCTTATTGACAATCACTCTCAGGTGAAAACCAATGTTGAAATAATTCAGCTTTTGGCAAGAACTAACAGATGCCACAAGGAATAAAACTAATCTTACTATTGTGTGAAAACAAATATAGGCTTGTTCCAATTTTGTTGATCGTGTACAAATACTGCAAGCATGTTTAAGACACTGCCTTTCCAAAAGAAGTAGAATCTTTTCAAATCAGAACAAACATGAAAAGCATTGCCAATTTTGGCAGAAAAATGTTTGTTTGCCCAAATTGGGGAACTCTACAGTTAGTTGTTAGTTCTAAAATCAGGTAAAACCCCACTTTAACTGCTTTTTCTGTAACTCACGCAGACTTGGCCCAAGTTTAAAGTTCTGTAGATTTGGGTTACAAAAATCCTCTAACTGCGATTGCTTTTAGCCCTGGCAGCTACAGTCAGAAGAGATTCGGGCAAAGCAAATTCTGTCTTTGTCAAGTTGCCAGCTCCCCCCTCCAAACGGGGCTAGGCCTTGGCGTAACCAGCTTTTTTTTCAGGGGAAGGGGGGGGCACATGGAGTTTCAGCAGGGCATATATTAAAAATTTTGTTATTAGAGTATAGGCCTATGTAAATCACTAATTTTTTCAGGGGGGACATAGGGGGGGCACGATTCCCCCACAGGGGGAAGCTCCCCCTTCCCCCCCCCCCCCACCGGGTATCCACTGGGCTAGGCAGTGGTCAGTTATTCTAAACAAATGGTTAAATGCAATTTTCCCACTGATATGGATGCATCATTTACCAAATTCTGAGGGAATGCCCTCATTGTTTGCAATCCTTCAAACCGGGAATATTTGTGGTTTAGGATCCCCTGCTTCCAATATTTGTCTTTCTAATTAACATTCTTGAGAATATCGTTGTCTGGCTGAGAATCCAGATTGTTCATGCTATACTTAATTTATTTCTTGCATGAGGAGTTTGCTCATTTGTGTCCAGGACAAACAGGTCTGGTGGTGGAATAATCACCGCCCCAATAAACCAACCAAGCCTGCCGCCACACAATCCACCCAACCAGGACGACCACGCACCTCTTCCAGGAGGATCGCAGCAACCCCTACCAAACCAACCAATGTACCACAACGTTTCAACCCCGGTACAGGAGGTTCTCAACTGCCCTACCAAACCCCACCAAATGTACCAAACTTTTTCAATCCAGTTCGGAGTTCTCAACTGCCCCTTACAACCAACCAAGTGTACCACAACAGTTCAACCCCGTTACAGGAGGTTCTCACTGCCCCAACCAAACCAGCCCAATGTACCAAACGTTTCAATCACACACAGAGGCTCTAACTGCCACAACCAAACCAGCCCAATGTACCACAACGTTTCAATCCCAACACGGGAGGGCTCTCAACTGCCTCAACCAAACCAAACCCCAAGTACCAACAACGTTTCAACCCCGGTACAGGAGGTTCTCAGCAGCAACAAGCTCTGGTTTTCTCATAGTCACACAGGCGGGCACGATCAACCTTAATACACACACGGATAGATTCCCCAACAACAGACAGCAACCAAGCGGTGGCTTTTAAATCCTCAGGTACCGGGGAAGTTTTGGTCATGGTGGTGTGAATCCACAAGGTCCCATATCACCGCCAATACCCTGACAATTGGCGGTGTTTTTCCTGGTACTCAATATCAAACAAGGAGGTTATCAACAGAAATCCCTTACCCTTCTGTAACCATGTTCTTTAAACCCCAGGCCCATCTGGTAGTGGTTTCCAATATCCCCCTCTCCCCGACGGACAATATGGCGGGGGTAGTGGCAATTTCCAATGCGGATATCCGTCAAGAGGAGTTCCCTCAACTGGAAGCGGTACCAATCCACAGCAAGGCCGTATTTACGACCATGGTGGTTTGAATCCTATCAGGAATTGGGTAATCACAGGTGGTTATAATCCTAATGGAGACATAACTATAATTCCAGTTTAATCCAGGTCTCCAGTTAATCCAGAGGATCATGAGGACGAACAGTAAGAAAGACATGGAAGGACTTGGATGGTAAACAAATCATTAAATATTTTGATTAGTGAGTTCTTTGAATATCATTTTAAGGATGCTGTCATCTAATGAGTAATTGGTGCTTACAACTCCCTTCTGTATGGAGTCCCTACAGGAGATGCCCTTATACGCCAGCAGCTGTATTCTGAAAATTTACTGTAACTTTTTTTTAAAGCTGCCAATTTAAGGAATCCCCAAACAGTTCCTAATTTTGAAAGCATCATTACTCTCATAATATCACCGAAACATTTATGTGTCCTCCAATTTTGGTGTCTTGTTATCCTCATTTTTTTATTACCTTGTAAAATTGTTATCCGAGAGTCAGAGAATGCATCATGTAAGTTTCAGTCTCTTCTTCAAATTACAAGTGGAATTTGGAGTTATAAGTTTGTCCTCCAATAAATGCTTGTGGCCTTTAGTCTCATTTTTTTACCGATTTCTTGCATAACTTCGGACTGCACGACTTTGAAAATTGGGAGATTTTTAATGCATTCTCCACAAAAGTGCAACAACTTCTTGCATGTTTTTTTATTATTCTGTAGTGAACAATGACATCTGCAGTGCATAAATGTTATCATTGTCTGCCCTTTTATGGTACCAAGTTGACCTCAAGTACAAAGTGTGTTAATAGGTCAAGCTATTTTTTCCAAACAAGGAATTAACCTGATGTATTGTCCCCATTTAAACATTTAAGTCAAACTCCACATTTTTAATTTGACCTTAATTTTGTTTTAGAATAGACTACATTACAATCTCAGCAAAGTGTTTTGAACATTTTTTCTTGGCCCACTTCAAAATGTTCCCCATCTCCCCCCCCCCCACCCCCCGTTGATCCTGAAAATTTGTTCTTGTCACCCAACAAGAACCCAACATTGATTGGTGGGGATGGCCAACATTGATTGATGGGGATGTGATGAGGGGTGCATGTATAGAGAACGCTTCGAGCCTCCCAACGCCAGTTGACATGATCGCCTATATATCTCTTTTAGAAAATACGGCAAATAATCGGGGCAAATAGAGCAGTCGTGTTCCAAAGCATTTCGACCGAGATTGTAGGTTTTTAGAGTCCAAAGAAAGGTACAAACCTGGAAGTTTTGTTCCATACTATGGATTCTTCATAATTTGGTACTGAATCAAAAGTTTGGATTTTTTTGTTTCCCTCCACAGATAACAGTGTGCCACAGTGGCTTCACTGTATCCCTTCCTTTTTATAGAGGTTGATCCACCGCCTCATCCCCCGACCTAAAAAGTGGATTTTTATATCATCTCTGAACCGTTGGCCCCAATATATATGAGTGGTGGAAATATCTTACTAGCAATTTATCTACTGCGGAAGAAATGCTAATTTGTTATGATCTGTAAAAGCCCGTCACTGGGGGTTGTGGGGGGTGGAAAACCCCCCAGCGATCCTCAAAAGAGGAAAAAAGAGGAGAAAGAGAAGGGAGAGAGAGAGAAAGAAAGAGCAACAAGAAATAAACAGAGAACCGCGTCAGAAGCATAGGATTGAACTTCAGACTTAGCATAAATCCAAATATCACAATATTTAAAGGATTCCCCTCAATCCCAATAGTTTTGTTTCAAGTTTAGCCTCTGTAATCAAGATTTGTTAATGATCCAACAGTACTTGTGATCAAAATGGGTAAAATAAATTTAAGAAACAAGGAGCATGGCAGTGGCATGGGCAAACGGGAGGGTAGCCATGGGCCATTCCTCCCAAGTTTGCTCTACCAGACCAAAAAAAATTGGTAGGGATCGGTTCCCTATAGGTCTACTGGCCGTCGGTTGGGTTAAGTGCCCATTCTTTTGAATTAATAACTATACTTTACCCTTCCAAAATACCCTTCTTAATAGCTAAAATCCAAGAGCTTCTGGGGGCTCCGCCCCCTGGACCCCGGCAGGGGCTCTGTTCCTGCACCCCACCCGTTAAAAGCATTGGCGCTCGCTATGTGTAGTTCGCCTTGGTAGTACAAGCTTATATACTGTCTTTATCAAAGTTAGAAACCAGTCTTTTCTTTGAATTGATTACTATTTACCCCTCAAAAAGTGGCAATCTTGAAGGTTCTGATTTACTCAAATCCAAGAGCTTCCGGGGGCTTCGCCCCCTGGACCCCCACCAGGGGCCTTGCTCCACCCCACCCGTTAAAGACATTGGTGCTCGCTATGTGTAAAGTTCCCCTCGATAGTACAAGCTTAGACCTATATACTGCCAGTTTCAGTGAAGTAGAAACCAGACTTTTCTTTGAATTGATTACTATTTAACCCCTCAAAAATGGCCAACTTGAAGGTTCTGTATAGCTCAAATCCAAGAGCTTCCGGGGCTCCGCCCCTGGACCCCCGGCTGGTCTGCCTCTGCACCCGACCAGGGGCCTTAAATCCGGCCTCTGGACTCCACCCATTCAGGGCTTTCCGGTTAGCACCCTTGTGTCAAGGCACTTGCGGTGTGCAGATTAGTTCGAACGACAACAAGGAACGTTCAACAAGGAATGGCCTCTAAGGGCATCTACTTATGAAAGTTTTTAATGGCCTTTGAGTGGGCCCGAACCGCATGCCGTTAGTTGCATTGTTTTATACACTCACTACGCTTCCAAGGACTCTTACTGCGGCAATAGCATTTCTTTCGTTTACACCCCCCCCCCCCCGACAAAATGTCTAGCGACGGCCCTGTCTGTAAACGGACAAAAATTACAACACAGTGGTCTATGGGGCACACATATTGGCGCATTATTGTTTTGACCAGTGGTATATGATATCTGTGTAGTGAAACATTCAACCACATTTTTTAATTGAGTAAATAAACTAAACTGCTACAGATATGTATGGTTCAAATTTCTTAATTTTTACACCTACCCAGTATAAGGATAGACCCATAAGTTTCATAAATAGGGACCATTCATTGCTCAATGACCAGTGTACTCTGCAAGTGAGCATTAATTTCTCTCATTTATGAAAAACATACCATCAAGGACACGCTCGTTCTGGGGAGCTTATGTATTTGAACTCTTATGAGTAGACCAGCACTATTTGGTTAATGAATGTGTCGCCCTTGTCTTTTTTTTCAAATATATTAACAAAGTAAAGTTATGTATGTTTATGTTAAGTCAGAACTCTTTGTATTTTATCAATAGTTGTAAATCCACCAAACTAGTAGAAATTCCAAATTCAAAGGGACCACGAATATACGATTCCGGCGGTCTCTTACCCACCAAGTTATGGAAGTAAAAAAAGACCCATAGTAACTTGCTTGTCACTTTGATGTTGAAAAATAGTTTCATCGATGAGGATAGCTTAAATTTAAAGAGTCAACAATGTACCATACTGACCCGATTATAGTCAAACCCTTTTTTAAGCTGAAATACCTTGAAATTTGGGGGTGGGATCCAATCCCGAATATTGCCCGAAGTCAGGGTCAAAAATGTCTTGGCCTTCTCACTACTATACACAAACACATACAAACCACTTTCATACTTTCAAAGTGGAAACTGTTGAAAAATGAAGTTTTCCCTAGTACGTAGTTTTCACCCTCATTCTGAAGTGGATGATAATGTTAACTTTTAGTGTTTTGGGGGCCCCGGCTATAGCTGGACGACCACTTAGCAATTCGTTGTGCGTGTGTATGTGTGGATGTGCCACTAAAATGTTATTTTTTAAAAAATTGATTTTAATTTTGTTTTTAAATGACCCTCAATTGAAAAGTGAAGTTAATGGCAACCAAAACTTGTGTCATAGGTGCACCAGGGGATCCTTCATATGTTGATGAAAGGTCAAAAGTCTGTGCCAAGTCAAAGGTCATGTGAGGTCCAGTTGAAAAATATGCTAAAAATGTAAAATTGAAATTTAAGTTCAATACGTGGATCCTGGTTTCCTACTTGAACTCATTTTTTTACGAATTCTATCCCACAAGTGCACCACGATGTACGAGTCGATAAAATAAATAGCGCAATATAATTCTAATGTGTTTTGTGTCATACGTCATTTTTCTTTCAAACTGTGCAAAAACCGTTTGCCTGTACATCAATTTTTACCATTAACCGAGTACTCTTTGATTGCCTTGTATTTTTTTGCGCCACAAAAATGTGCGCGTAGTTTAAAAGAGGCGCACTAAACCACGAGCGTGCATTGAGTGATGCATATCTACTCGTACATCGTTGTTGGATAGGAAATTTTGGTAAAAATGTATTTCCGGTAGGAAACCAGGATCCACGTATTGGAACCAAACTCGTTACATAGGTGCACCAAAGGATCCCTAATATGAGATGAGGTCAATGGTCATGTGCCAAGTTCAAATGTCATGGAGGGGCCCACCGCTTTATATTCTTGAATGTAGGATCGCAAAGCAAGAACTCTGAATTCTGTTTTTTTTAAATAAAGAAACCAATAGTCACAGAATTGAACAATTTGCCACTGTTGGCAGCGCCATATTTGATTTGGCAGCCTTAATGACCTTAATTTGGCGACCTCTATGAGTAGGTGTTATTGGGTACAAATGCAAAACAGGAACATTTCTGTTAGGTGACACCCTGACATGCATAGATCGGCTCCTGACAGAATAAACCCCCAATATGGTTTTGTTTTCTTTTTTTACTGCATGGAACTTTAATAAAGTAAGCAAAATAAGAACTGGTCAGTGATAAAAATTATCAAGACAAAATAGAATGAGAATAAAGGTACGATTTGTTCTTCAAAACTTGTCTAATTATAGTGGCTTTTTATCTTCCTCGAGTCAGTGCCATCAGTGTGTAATGGCATATTCACAGCGTAATCGCGACGTTGATATTCAATCGCTGACATACGCACCGAGCGTATAAATGCTCGAAAATATACACCAAAATAACTGTCTGAAAGGCGTGACGTCACTGACGTTGAGTAAGGTAAATGGAGTATAGCACGAACACACTTTACGCGGAACTCAACATATTTATAAAGGAGTAGGTTTACCGCCGGGCACCGCTCTTCCATTGCGATACACATGCTAAAGAATCCTCAAACCAACAACAAAGCGATCCACGACGTGATAATTACAACGTCACACCATGCATGATGCTTGTCGTGTGATCTATTCCAACCAATTACTGCACGGGGTTGTGCATGTACAATCAGGGGAAGAAAAATTCCGCGTTGACACGAGGTTCCGATAGCTCGTGTGAAATGAATGAGAAATAGGGAATATCGAAACTAGTATAATGGAACGATGTCATGGATGGGAAATGTTTTGAAGAACTGTGGTTTGCCTTGTGCATATTGAGACTGTCAAGAGTATTAAAGACGATGTCAGAACTAAACCACTGACATTTTCGCTAATATTGACTTCGATGTATTGCAACACAAATTGTACTAAGTGTCTACGAAATTATTATGAGCAAAATGAGAATGAAATATAATTTGAGAATTTGGCTTTTTTTTTTTTTTTTTTTTACAGGGCCGAGCTTTGTGTGCTTTGGTATAGCGCTATACAAGTGACCCAACTAAGGTTAATTATATTAAGCAGTGGCGCGCTTTTCAATATGATCTAACGATGTTGTAAAGAAGTTTGTTTGTGTATAGAGGGGCAGTCCAATATTGTTACTGTTGTGCATCGCAACATTGATTTTTCCTGCCTATCTAATATAACATATAACATTTCTCTAAAGGATTTCAATGGGGCTTGAACACAATGAGCCTTCAGTAGGGTCAAACATGTGATCACAGTATGTGGGTCAAAGGTCATTTGACACACAATGAGCTTTGGGCTCCTTAACACAACATGCTTCTTTACTGATCGCGGCATTCAGTGGTCACAAAATAAGGCTTTTCACACTGAGCGAGTGATCGGTTGACTTTTGCGATCGATAGATAAGTGTAGACTTTAAACCAGCCACTAAATTCCTTATAATACTTCACCAACTCTGATACACATATTGCTTCCTCAAATAAGAGCACACAAGCATCTGCTAAATGCACTTATGAGACTATTCGTCATGTTGAATTCCCTTGTTCAGCCCAATAAATTTCATGACGGAAAACAAACAATTTATGTGCGGAAACAAAACAATTTATGTGCGGAAACAAAACAAGGTGTCAAATCACCTCACTTAAAAGATGACTTCAGCATTAAAACAGTCAATGACAACCACTGTGGCAAATGCCTCAGAAAGAACTATCTTGTGAAAGCAGCAGCTCATTAAATCTTTCCTTTGGAAAGCTTTTACATAATAACTAAGGCGTGTAAAAAGCCATATTTTGTAGTTTCAATACCTGTTCAGGCCCATATCTCAGTTTCATTTTGACAACTTTGGCTTGACTTTTCTCTGAGACTTAAGAATCTTTGATAGCGTGGTTTGGAGTACATCTTTGAATGCCTATTTTGAAAAACTAGGTGGTGGGTGACCTGATCGACCACCTCGTTTCCCCCCCCCCCCTTCATCAAAATTGATATTTTGGTATCGGAAGAAAGTTCATATTTTTCTTATTACCCCAGTGAAATTTAAGGCCCAGGAAATGTTGACTGATGAAAAAAAAAACTACTAATGTGTTCGACCACATTAACAAACACACTCTCCTATGGGCCAATTTAGTAAATATTTTTGCTTCTGCTAATCTCTGAAATTTGTAGCTAAACTCCAAATTTGTAATCAGATGTTTTTGGTGATACGCTTCCATGTGAGGGCAAAAACAACATATAAAAAAATTGGACCATGATCGGTTCACCCACCTTCAATATCAATTATCCTCGGCTTTAATGCATAACAGTGTGTTTTACCTCCTGTATTTGGCCGCCTCATTCAATCTTTATAAGAAATTTTATAGCCAGGAGCAGACCTACATTACATCGCGGTGAAAACAAACAAAGGGGAAGCTCAGGAAATCCCTGAATCATGGTGAAAACAAACTGCACAAATTGCATTTTTACATTCACTGCACATCGCACGACACTATGCGTGCAGCACGCATCGAATTACGTGCTTGTTGCTGGCGAATTTGTCTGAACTCCTTGATGTCCACTCCCAGCTGCACAATTTTTCATACAAAACCTGAAAGAAATTTGTAACGTGTGCATATATGTTTAAAGGGGGATGTCCGATTTAAGTATACTAAGTTTTCATCTTGATAGAAAGGCCCTTCAAACCCAAAACCCCCCATCTGTAAAGTTTTCTCGCCGATATTTCAACCATTTTGAGTGCGAGCTATAAACGTGATTTTGTGAGCCCCATAGATACTGTGTAAAATTAATATTGGTCACCAAAATGGAGTACATTTTCTCTCATAACTTCACACCAAGCATCCTTTAGCCCTAAGATTTTCACAGGGGTAAAATGAGAAAAATATTAGGCTTCCTTCTGATACCAAATTTTCGACCACTTCCGAAAATCTGGGTTTCTGGTGGACGAGGCTATTAGCGATCGGGCCGATGGACCTTTGTAAACAATCTCCAGAATGGGGGTAGGAATTTGAATGTGTAGCTCTTGCAGGCAAGACAGACTTATGCACATCGTTTAAGGGCCGACATCTGTGGCGAGGCGTATTTGTGTCATTTAGTAGGTATTATTTCTGCGATTGCAAAGGTGGATATGGAGAGATGGAGCAGGAGGTTGTATATATAAAGTGCGACTATACCTTAACTTAGCTCAAAAATCTTCAAGCATCTCCAAATTTTGTACTTATTATATTACTTTTCATATATTAGATATTATGCAAATTTAAAAATGACAATTTGGATGATTCATTATGAGGAACCACTCATTTGACAAGCCTGTGCTTACATGGATCAGTGTAAAATTATTCTTTTTAGAGCAATTTGGTTGTTAGGATCCACTCTAAAAATTGCACCATGCTTGTCAAATGATTGGTTCCCCAGCCAGCTTCTTCTGATGTACATCCATCTTGCAAGTCATAATTAATACACCTTGATAGTGTTTTGAGCAATGACTTTCTGATGCAAGGTATATGAACATTTAGGTAAAACCAGTCAGTTCCAAATATAGTCACATCAAAATAATTTTAAACCAAAGTAGTGTCCTTCACACAATTGCTATTGCATAGTTTGGAAATCATGTAGGTTTGTACTCTATAGACCTGTTTGAGATACAGGTGCCAGGTAGACTACAACATACAATAGCAATTGTGTTAAGTAATGCCTGCCATGGCTTTTCAAAAAGCATAATAACACATGTCACTACCCCTGGCTGACAGGTACACCGGGCAGACAAGGTCCGACCAAAATGATGAGCATAACATCAGTTTAACTCCTACACACCCCATATCCTCTGATGCTCATTCTTCTGGTTTGGTCCACACCCCCATATACTATGAACCTTCTTATTTTTCTCTCCTTAGGCCCCCCTTTAAAATCTTCTCTACCCCATGCATAGTCGGCAAGGTCACCCAAGTACTTCACAGCGAAATGTTGGAAGGCATTTTACATGGCTTTCACAATACAATATCCAAACGCCCTTGCTATTGGTCCATTCCCTGCACAGTCTGCAGTTGAAATCGATGAAAATCAGGCTATGTTATAGCAGTATGAAATTCTATCCGGATGCCGTAATGCAAGGTATACATTTTGCCAAGGCTTCGCTTTCTTAAAACAGATAGAGTATATATCCAAAGACTTTTTTGTAGCACACAATTCACTTAATGATGTGGGTGCTTTAAAATTGGTGGGAGTTCTGTAACTTCAGAGACCACGCCTTGTCAAAACTTAAATTCTTCATCGCTTTTATTCGTTTTTTTTAACCCCCCAACACCTTTCACGTCATATTGACCACCTGAGATATCGAGGGTTGAAAAGCAGAAGGACATAACTCAGCACTGAAAGAAATATTAAAGCAATTTCTTTAATCTGCTGTAATACTGCTTTTGAGAAATGTCGATTTAATATTTTCTACTAATCCAATCTATTCATTACGCAAAATGTAACACTCAATGAAGCTCATATATGGTACTGTAGCAAACATTATTAAACTTTAGTAAAACAAAGAACAATTTTTAATTATGAGCAGCAGAATTAAAGAATTCTTTAATATGTCTTTCAGTGCTGAGTTTAACGTCTTTCTGATTGTCACCCTCGATATGTAGTTGACATAACTCGACAATAATAACATATTTTATAATGAATTCAGGTAGTTTGGACCTCAAAACGGACAATTTGCCAGAGTGTTTTTTTCCACCCAGCTATTGAGTCCCAGCGATTCCATTGCCTTCTCGGTAGAAGAAAACACGCTTTGTTGGCGTGACCTCCTGATTGACTGCATGGCAAAACTATGTGAGCAATATTAGATCACCTAAACTTTTGCACAGTCGGAAGTCATAACAGATGGAGTCTTGTGGCATGCAACATGGGTCTCTTGCCTTAAGGCTTGGCTGCCTATTGCAAAAAGGTCCATATGGCCGTAGATGATCTTGCCAAATTTGATTGTCTAATGAAAGTTATTTTACATGATCAGGAAACATATTGATGATAACTATCTATGATGCCTCTACTCTGGCTCATCATATTTTGGACATATTGGCTTACCAATTGATGGGTGTTTTTTAGGGGGTAAACCAGTTGTACATACCAACTTTCCAAAGCAATTATGAGCCAGAGTCAGGTAGGCAAAAAACCTACAAACTATGAAAACATAGCAAGGTATTTGTCCTAATATTTGGTGTTTGTTAAATATTTGACTAAAACTCACAGAGCAGTACGATTTGTATTGCTAAGATTTGTAAGATAGGTTGTATTATAGTTGGCGGTTTTATGGTAATCTTAGACATTACAAGAAAAATTCTTTAAATTTATTTGAGTGTAATAGAGCCAATGACTCATGGAAAATATAGGGAGGTCCGGCGTTTTTGGCTACTTATGTTTTACTGTTTCAAGTGTTCGTAGTATTGTAATCACCTTGAGGTTGATTTTAACGACAGTTGTTAACCTATGTAAATTCTCTTATTTTATGAACAAAAAGTGGTGGTGACACAATTTTGAACTATATAATATGGAATACAAAAGCTATCACACTTAAAAAGTGGAAAAAGCCAGGCAAAATCTTGCAATGTAGACTTACAAATGTTCAGACGATGGCGGCAAAGCCTCATTCACTCTACAACTTTCCAAAAAATATCAAAAGAAATTACAGGCAATATGAGTCAACCCACAAACCAGTTTGGGTGCTTTGAATGGGGTCATGGGTGTTCTGAAGACCCACATACGACCTCGTTCTTCATTCGTTATTTCTATTAAAAATTCAGAAATAATCCTTAGAAGGATTTGTTCTCAGCTCCAACAGATTTGGAATAAGAATTCATAACTTTTTCATCAAGATTTTGCTTTTTCGTGGGGACGTCGTCTGAAAATTGGGATTTTCTCTTCTTATCCTCTTCTCCTCTCTGGGGGGCTGCCCTCCCCTGCAAATGTTGTGACTGCATTTTATAGTGCCCTCTAGTGTCCAATCTCCACGAGATAGGTGTAACCACTTTAGGAAAATCCAGTTTGCCGATTGAAATTCCTGAAAATTTCAAGGATTACCCCAGTATAATACATAACTCAAATCAGGTGTCAAAAATTGTGTCACCATTGATATATTTGATTCTGGTTTTGTCAAATAAATGAGACTTTGAACAGCTGTGTTTAACTCTAATTGTTTGGTTATGGGTATATTAAGATGAATTCCATATACTAACTACCAAAGCACAACTGGAATTAAATGGGTCTCCATTCAATACCATTTGAATTAATTTGGAATAACAATGATCAGGTCATGATCAAGGCATGGGTTGTCAATGCATAACGTTAGATTTCAAATTCCATATTAGTTCATGCTTTGAAAAAAAGGGGAATATAAATCTCATGCAAAAATTACATCCTAGTTATTGTCCCCAGGGAATGCCCCAGTAATGCTCAAATCTGATGAAGCAAGCAAAATGAGTCGGAAGTCTCCCAAAAATTAATTTGGGCTCTGCATTTTCTTAAAGAGTGTTATTTACAGGAGGATGACCCAATTAAAATAGTTAAGTTTTCATCTTGATTGCATATTAAAATGTATATAAGCTTTGATGTTTGATGAAATGACCCAAAACCCCATCTGTAAAGTTTCGGTCTGATACTTCAGTCAGTTTTGATGTGAGCTAAAAAGGTGATGTAAGCCCACAGAGTACTTGTAACACTATTATTGCGTTCAACCCAAAGGGTGCACATTTTTATGTAAACCCCTTCCACATAAACATCAGTTAGACCTAAGCTTTACAAGGTAAATGCGAAAAATAGGCAGCCTTTTTCCAGATACCAACATTTGGACCACTTCTGGTAAAAGGGGGGGTTCTGGAAAGAAGCTATTGGCGATTGGGCCATGGACCTTTCAATTAGTGAAACACCACGAATGGTATTGAATGGGAGATACCTCGAAAAACAAAAATAGGGCAAAATAAGGTTTAAGTTGGGCACTATAGCTTTGAAAATAATTTTGACCCAGTATTGCCATTATAACAAAAATATGTGATGGCAACGATCCGCAAACTTCTGGAAAAAAAAGTAAATACAATAGTTCACCGTTACCCCTCTGCCACCTAGTTTGGAACAATATCTGAAAAATGTCTTCTAGTGACTTCCCAACTATTTTTGCTTATTGCCTTACAAATGTTGATACTCTCAGTTTAAAAAATTGTATATTTAAAGGAGAGTATTCAGTTTGTAATTCCCTTAGAATAATTAGTTGTATTACTTTGTAATTATAGCTAGCAAGGTATTTTAATTTGTCCAAGAAAGCACAGGGAGGTTGTCTATGCCAAAGTAAATAAGATTTGTTACATGGTATTACTCCACTGATGTTGCTGTAAACATACAATACTAATATTTAAAAAATAATCTCTTAGTTAGCAACAATACCCATATTCCAAAATATCCCACTACAAAAATAATATCAGTTTCTCTAAACTAATTCCCATGACCTTTAGAAGAAGAATAGTATACACATTTGTTGCAGGGCAAACAATTGTGTATCGGTTATTCTACAAAATAACTCCAAAATACATATTTTTAAAACTCCAATTTAATTGGGAAATGTTTCCGAATTTAATTTTAATGAAATTACAAAATTAGGCATTGACTTAGCTACAAGTTTTATAGTTTTCTAACACATTTGGAATGGTTTGTGTATTTAAAAATAACTATCACATCTAGTGAGAGTTGAATAATTAACCTAAAAGCATGTCAGCTATCAAAGGTTCCTTATAAAGGGAGCCAGCTCTTGCCCCTAAAAATGGCACTTGACTTTAATTTTCCAAATCATATCCACTCAAGTTAGAGTCTTTAAAGCTTCTGTTTAAGCAACCAAATGGTTAAAAATATTTAAACGCATTTTGCTTAAACGCAATTTTAAATTACGGCGATTTTAAGCTAAAATCGTGTGTAGGTGTGTATCTTAGCTTAGCTGTGTAGCTAAAAAGTTTTCTTGAATAAGGGCTTTATGTTAAACTCAACTGTGATGATGTTATAAGTAGGCCTACATGTAATTTTTAATATTGAAAAAAGCAGTGGGTTATCAGCTGCTAATTTTTGTATATATATAAAAATGGATATTAAGAATGAATATCCAATTTTGTTCATATTTATGGTTATGAATAAAAGGCAAATTTCTGCCCTGACTTAAAGATGTTTTCTTTCAGTCTTGTTAAAGGAGAATCCGTATAACAAATATTATACAATATACAGTATAATTATTGACTACATATCGAGTGGTTTCATCAAAAAACAGAATTATATTAACCATAACAATGAATTAAAACTATCTAGTCTGACCATGTGCTATTTAAAAATCGTGCTAGTGTATAACGTGTTATGCGATACGGTCGGCAAGTTTGCGTCATACACGCCATACGAAATACACATTATGACAGCATCACACGTGAAGGTGTATGACGCTACTGTGCCGTCCGTATCGCATAACACGTATACATATCCCATATAAATAATTATAAAAAAAGAAAAATTAAAAAAAAATGCTTTTATTCATTGTTATGGTTGTATATTCCGTTTAATCCATAAAACTACCAATATGTGTTAATAATTATTTATAGCGTATATGTATAAGTTATTTCTTAGTGCAGGTTCTCCTTTAAGTGCTTCAAAATTTAAGGAATCTATACCACTGATGGTACAATTAACTAGAGTGCCAGGTAAAGGATTTGTGGACCAGCAATTGGTTCAAACAAATCACAAGGTTACGCATGTGTTCTGTGATTTGTTTGGACGATTGCTGGGGCAACGAATCCATAACGTGGCACTTTACCGCGAATTATGATAAATAATGCACTCAATAAGCCAAATCGGCCTTGTAAATATTTTTAGGACTCCTGACCTATGACCCTGTCAATATTTAGGAAAATTGTTTTGATATTAAAAATACAAAACATGATTTGCAGTTCAATAATTTATGGGAATTTGTTTATTGATATATGCTGGAATAGTTCTAAAAACAAATATTTAAAAACCTAATCTTAATTTGTCAAAGGTCAGGAGTCCTAAAATTCACAAAACCTTCCCACAAGGCACAACAAATCTGTAATGCTGATTTCGCTTATAAAAACTCATTGGAAAATTGGGCATTCCTTAATTGGCTTACTCTTCAGGATACACTGGTGCAACAGGAGGTATAGTTTTCTTCCCACAAGCATTCTTATGTATTTTCTTCCAATACAATTTTTGCCACTGGTTGTCACATGAGTTTATATGACAAAAAGTATTTTAAATTGCACTATTGGGGATGAGTTCTTCATTGTTCATTTAGGTGCTTTTTTTGTAGGAAAGAATACCCGGGAGAACACCCTACGAAGTTGGGCAATGTTAAGGGAATACCACTGTATGTAAGGGTTCGCGAATAATCAATTCCCAACCTCTTCGGTCACTATTAATTGGACTAGGGTGCAAAAATTCCCGGGAATTGCAGAGTGAAAATTTACATTGAAAAATTTGGGAGAATTAACGGGAATTATGGGAATTTTAGGAATTTTCGGGAATTTTCAAAAATTTTTTATATTATAAATTGATACAAACTGTAAGGTTCCTTTTGTTCAAATTAGGATATCACTCTGTACAACTGAAAGGCTACAGAAGAACATACAAGCAAAACAAGCTGTTTTAAACAAATGAGAAATTAATAACCACCAACTGTTTATTTTTGTATTCTACACTCACTGGTCTTGGAGTTTGTATTCTGGTAACAACCCACCTTGAGTTCCACCTTGAGAACTTATCTTCAAAATCAACTTTAATTAAAAGGTTGTGACTGGCTTCCTGTAACAGGCATGACCAATTTCAGTGAAAATTCAGCAAATTCAAGCTTGAGTTTTTTTGAAATCCAAATTCCACAATTTTTTGTAGCCCATGTTTAAGTCGATTTTAACTGATCAACCCAAAATGCCTCTAAACAGGATAACAAATAAATAACAATTGAAATTTGGAATTCCTGAAAATATGGAAATCGGCCCATTGCCTGAAATATCTAAGGCATACTATAATCTTTATAATCTTATTGTGTGCTATTATACTTGAAATCATGTCATTTGCAACTGGTTTGAAACCATATCGTGTCAAGTTATTTGCTGCCAATATCAGGCCTTGCTCCAGATTAAAAGAAAAGGTGGCATAATATATGTTAAAAGCAGACTAATGGAAGTGTTACACTTTTAATATCTTTTTTAAGTTCCGTGGATTTAGAAGTAATATTGTTGTGATGAATTACAGTATCATTAAATTGACAATTTAAACAATTACACGGACCAAAATGACACTAAATATGTACAGGTAGAGTTTTGTAAATTTTGTAATAAATGGTCAAAATGGTCTTTACTCTTTGCCAGAATTTTAGAAACACTACTTGAATGAGGTTTATTTCCAAGTTAGGGCATAGCCAAGTATATTCAAAATGACCTATAGGAAAACTATCAAAAATTACCCAAGGCAAGTCAAATGCCAAAATCATAGGTCCCTAACACAAAATGTATTTAAAATATGTATTTAAAGTAGTCAAGGCAACAAGACCTTACAAATATTTTTGTGGCAGGTACAGTGAAAGAGCATTTGATCTTGAACAATTTTGGCATATTTCTTTCAAGTGCCCCTTGGACTAGTATACCTTTGTTTTGATAAAAATCTGAAAATTTACTACTTGTAAAACTCAAAGTCTTTTATTAATTGGCGTTACTAGTATGTCAAATTATTTTTTAATTGAAATGCCTTGAAGTTGAAATAGGCTCACAGCTTATATTCTTTCATTAAAAAACAAAAATGTTTTAAATGTTTAAAACATAATAATGCCAAAATTGAAAATTCCCAATATTCCGGTCCCTTCAAAGTTAACGGAAGTTTCCGGAAAGTTCCAAAATTCCGGAAACTTTCCACCCCTTGCAACCCTACTTGTGCCAACCACTGCAAAATGGCATTGGAAGAATTGCATTGTGGGAAGAACACTAATCCTCATCGGTACCAAGTGCCAGACCGGGGCACAATGGTGATCATAAGAAATGTGCCTCCAATACTGAAAAATGGCCAAGTAAGAAAAATGGTACATTAAAAGCATAACAGCTCCTTTTTTTGAAGAGCGCCCCCAATTTTCCAAATATTTTTGCACATTTACATTGGCTAGTAAACAATACTGTGAATGGTAGAGCTCAGAATTCTGTGTCGCAAACGAAGGAATTTTGTAATAGAATGATTAATATCGGAGATCTCTGATAATTATTCAATAGCTGCTGGAAACGTCCTTCCAATAATGAAATAGCCAGGAAACTGCGCCTTGCAGTGTCTACGTTATCACATTATAGGTCCGTTGGTTCAGGCATGTCAAATTAGAGGTTATATACTTGAGGTTGGCCACTATTCATCATGGACAGACATAAAACACAGCATTTCCAGCTCTGCCGTAATTAGAAAATGTTATTGTATGATAAATACGCATTTTTAGCAATGTTAATTTCGCAGGTATTAGTTACTAGACAATTACCAACACAACTGCAAAATATCAAATTTTGAAAATTGGGGGCACTCTAAAAAAATGCGTTATTGTTTTTAATTATATATAATTACATTGTGTACAAACCAGGTGTCCATTTGCACACTTATACATAGCTGTATGTGGATACAACTCTACAGACCGTTCATATACATGTATTTGTAAAGTGGCTTTGGATAAATATGTCCACTCAAGTTGACATATTATGCATGTAGATTTACAACCAAGTGTTGAAACGAACCCATGTTATGATGATTTAACATAGGTTAAAATACCCGGATTTGACCTTCTACATGAAGCAGAGATGTAACTAACTGAGGACAACTAAAAAATCCTTGAAGTAGTGATGAAATCCTGAAAAAGCATGTAAAATTGGGCAAAATGGGCCCAAAAGGGCTGGAAATAAACAAAAGTGTGGAAACTTTGATTAATCCATTTCCTAAAATCAGGAAAATTTCCTGAAAAGTTACATCTCTGGTGAAGACCTTGGATGTCAATGGCTTAAAACATTATTTTAAAACACCTATAACTAATACAATAAATTACTTAAATTTAGAGATGTACATAATAGTCTAGCACTAGCAGATTACATGGGTTCCCATGCACCCCCTTAAAACTAAATTCTAACATGATTTTTAGCATCTCTACGACATCTCAAAGAATTTTGATGTTACCAAAATCAAATATTGTCCCACAGGGTCCGTTTGGTGGCCATTTTGGATCTAAAGAGATCAGTCATATAAAATAGTTTGATTTAGTTGAAAAATTTACACTAAGATGTTTAGTTAGGTGGTAAAAATCAGTGTAAAGTTACCTCTTATCAAATTTGTATTTGTTTTGTATGGAAATTAAGGACTACTCATCTCTTTCCGAAATGATAAACCAAAATGAAGATCTTATATCGTGGAAGTTGTACATTATCCAGATTGCTCATGCTCATACCAATAATTTAATTGACACCAATTTTGTCAAGATTGACAAAAATTTCCCTCCAAATAGCAAAATTTCACAGAAGTGTGGTTCTCAAGTTCCCAACTTTTCCAGGCATGATACTATGATAATAAATACTGTAAAAGTGGAAATTTTCGCGCTACATTAATTTTTGCGCTTTTCGCGCACTTCTGAGCTAGCGCGAAATTAAAACATCACGAAAATGTTTTATTTGTGTGTAGGTTCTATTAGGATAGTTGAAAAAGAGCGAATTTAAAAACAAGCAAAAATGTTAAAAATTACAGAAACGCGAAAAGTTTACAGGCGCAAAAATTATCACTTTACAGTACCTTTTCCATTCTTGACAAATGTCTCACAAAACTAAAATAACAAATGGAATTCTTTAAAACTAGAATTTCGCATGTTCTCAGCTTTCGCGCTCGCTATATTCAAAGAATGACCTTTGACCATCGTCCATGACCTTTGACCCTGGCACGGGACCTTTGATCTCATCACATCTGAGGGATCGCATTGTTGCACCTTAGACAAAGTTTGGTCAATTGAACCTTCAGTTTCATTTAAGATCACTTTTACATTTTTAAGCCCTTTTTCACTGAACCCTCACATGACTTGGACCTTCACATGACTTTGCCCTCTCACAATATTGAGGGAATCCCATTGTCACCTAGTGACAGAATTTGGTTCAATTGAGTTAAACTTTTCAATTGAGGTCAATTTAAAAAAAACTAACAATTTGAAAATGACACACACATACCACACACATACACACAGCCCACACATACACACGCACAACGGGATTGCTAAGTGGTCCTGCCCGCTATAGCGGGCGGCCCCAAAAACCCTCAAAAGCGCCACCTTCCTGCAAGACATGCGAGGCCTTGACATATCCTTTACAAACTTTGTACATACTCTTAAAGGGGGATGGCCCGATTTTTTATAAGAAGTTTTCATCTTGATAGATTGACTTCCACCAAAAAACAACTACAGGAAATTTTCGCGTCGATATTTTAATCCGTTTTGCTTTGAGACCTAAAATGTGATTTTCTAAGCCCATAAGTGCTGTGTAAAATTATAGTGTCGCCAAAAGGGGCATATTTTCGCTCATAACTTTCCAACTAACATCTTTTCACTCTAAGATTCACAGGTAAATGAGAAAATTAGTAGCTTTCTTCTGATACCAAAATTTGGACCACTTCCGGCAAAATTTGGAGTCCCTGGAGACGAGGCTATTAGCGATTGGGCCATGGATATTTAAAAGTGCGGTAATCAGGTGGTTCAATTTTGTTAATACCATGCTTCCTCTTCGCATTAAGTATGCAACAAAAACAGCAAATTCCAGTTTTGATATAAGCAAAAAAAATGTGTCTGAAGATGGCCAACAAAAACTACTTTGGGACCTTTTTGTTCATTTCACATCTGAAGTACATTTCTGAATATTTCTGGTCCAAAGCTCAATTTAGATGAGGGAAGTGTGGGTTGGTGGAGGACAAGCAACAATTTTGTTGTTTGGCTGTATTGTGACCTCTGAACCTGTGTTCAGGAATTTACTTTTGTAACGATTCAGCAGCCTGGTAGCAACCTGTACTATGCTAATACTCCTAAGAAATTAGGACGTTGACCTTGAGTTTTTAGTCAAAAAGCTAAGCACTACACAGAATTATTATTATTGCTTTTTATAGACTGATCTTTTTTGGGGGAAGCAAATTTTCCTTTTTATTCTTACCATTTTTTTTAAATATTAAAATCCCTTGAAAAAACCTTAAATCTCTTGAGACAATCTTTTTTTTCTTGGTCTAATTGAATTTTTACTCAAAAACAAACGCAAGTGCTCTCCACTGCAGCTTAAAACTTGTAACCCTCTGCCTGTTATGAGTCCATTTCACAACGCACCGTTTGCTAATGCCTCTGCACAACATATATCAACCATGCTAGCCCACGTGTCTTGCGGCATGGTACCCATACTACTACTAAAGACTCTAAGCTTCTCAAACAAAACAGTGGAAAACATCACAAACTTCACAGATTCAGTCACAAATCCACAGGTTTATGCACGATTCCATGCGAAATCCCCCCACCATTCAATCATGTTATTTTGCAATGCAAATTAAGCTACATTTGAAGCCGATAGATCGATTTTCAAGAAAGAAAAGGACTCAATTTTTTCTGATAGTAAGGTAAGAAATGGCACGACTTTAAAATAAAAAATCAACAAAAAGAAAATGTAGATGAATTTCGTGTAAATTTAACCAACTGAATTGTTTTTTTATATTCGAAAGGAACTTGTGCATTCATCAAAGATTTCTGAATTATTTTTCAATTAAAAAAAAAACCACTATTTCATCCGATTCTATCATCCCTTCAACAATTTTGACGAGTCCTATTCATTTGAAAATCTGATGAATTGACCGATCGTACTAGTCGATCCAAGAATGCAGATTACCTGACCGCGGCTGAAAGTAATATTCCATTCTTTTTTTTTTTTTCGGAGGGGGTGGTCACCGTAACTCCATCGCGAATCACACCAAACCTTAGCGGGAATCATAAAGTGAGTCATCTATTTGAATTATTAATATTTCGTATAAAAAAGCCGGTAGGTTTGTAAACAGTGCCCTCTCTACATGAAGGTTCCTGCGCGTATCTTTTTGTGGTATAAAATGCCATTGTATAAGGGATCTAGGCCTGTTAAAGCTTAGTTCGGTCGTGAATAATGCGTCCCATATTAGAAAGAGAAGAACAGATAATAATAATAGATAATGAATTTTGAATATACTGGGTTTAAATAAGAATGGACAGCAGCAGCAAGTGGGATTGGGTTCCCAAAAAATCAATTTTAACAAATGCAAAAATCGACTATGGCATAGTCTAACTACTCACTCCCCCTCCCTGGTCTGATGGGCCTGGAATGTGTTGATAGCTTAGAGGAAAGGCCGGCCCATAAAGTGTACCTTTTTGATGTGATGGCCACACTTTTCCACATAATCTTGACTCGATCAATAGGGGAACAAATTCAATATCAGACTAACAGTCAAGTGTTGGCTGCAAGCTCGGACACGCGTGCCCGCCACCAACTCCTTTGACAGAAAAACAGTAGATTAATTAGCCCAGAAAAAAAAAAAGTTTGTT
>JAMKCH010062210.1:0-27504 GCA_023653785.1 Ophioderma brevispina
TGCGGTATGTGAAAAAGATAAATAAAATAGAATAGAATAGAAAAAATAAGAAGGAGCAAAAGGGTATGTACTAAAAAGTAATCCTGATGTTTTCCAAGAGCCTTGTTTTCAAACCAGTCAACTGAATTCTTTGACAGAATTTTAGATATTTTTACGGCCTTTCATTTGAGATCACGGTAACATAATATACTACTCAAAATGTGTGTGGTAGAAGTTTAAGATCATTTACATGTATCTGGTAGCCACGTTGTTTAACTTCTTTTCTCTGGGGAAAGATATAGTTCTCATTAAAATCTAGTGCTCTGACACATTTAGTTGAGGATAACATTACATGTGAATTTGATCAGAAAATTATCAAGAAATCAACAGCACACTGAATAGGAGAATGATGTGCAGTTTTACCCAGAGTAGGTTTTCAGTGTGAATAAGGTATATTACTCTTGTCCATTAGGTGTGGTGGAGGGTTGATTCGTGCAAGACTCGTATGGGAGTAACACAGATTGGCCCTCCTAATGACCCCATCTGACCTTTGACCCTTTTTACAAACCGCAATGGCAGACGACATGCCTTTTTCATACGCGGTAATTTTGTATAGTCTAGCATCTAAATGTGGTAAGTAAAATGGGGATCGCCGTACGGGTGTATGTCTGGTATCTGATTAGGCACTAACCCTCGCACTTTCTCTCCTTGAGTCAATGGGCTAAATAGTTCTTCAGGTGAAGAACCCATTGCAAGCAAGCCACTGACCAAGACTAGCATACTAGTATGTTGGTTGCGGAATTTCTGGACAAATGGCCAGTGTTGCATTTAGACTTAAAGTGATTTCATATTGATAAAGTTGTAATGTAATCTATAATAAGATTCACGCTGATGGGGCAGGCGCGAAAAAGTTTTGGACCTGTCGAATCCATGGAATAGGGCCGTGACTTGCGCCAGCGTTTAATCCGATTACAAATTGATTTTGTAGGGTGAAAAGAATGGCCAATTTGCAAAGATACAAAAATTGTTGTCCATAGATGACTTTTTAGAGTTGGGTCGGTCGGTCGGAAAAACTTTTTAATGTCAACAGCAAACTGTATGGAAACATGTTTGTTTGTATTAATAAGTTAATCAAACACTAAAAATCAAGTTTATTCTTACTCAAAAATGCATCTTTGTACATTATGAAACCCAACTAACATGCTAAGAAACTGTTTAAACATCACCGTTTTTACATTTCAGAAAGTTAAAATTAAAAAAAAAAAACTTTTTAGGAATTTTTCAAAATTAGGGTCGGTATTCTCTTGCACAGTAAAAGGAAAAAAACTTTTTCCGGATTTCCAAAATTGGGGTCGGTCGGATGAGGACAATCAAACAATTTTTTTTGGCCTTATTATACCAACTGCACAACATAAAGAAAAAACAGACAGGCCACTAATCACCTGTTCAAATCTTGGATGGACATGTCTGATGCCATTCAGTGGCATTCAATTCCACCTGCCGGCCACACAGCTTACACTAATATGGTATGCAATGCGTTTGTAGTTTTGTCTCGAGTTTTGCTTGGCACCATATACTCTTTGGTCATAGAACAGACATATTGCTTGACTTGGACTATGTATTATTCGAAATAAAACTCTGTCCCTGCCCCTCCATTAATCTTAATCCCCCTGACAGAATAAAGGTTAGCCTACTATCAGTGCGAATCTACTATAGGCACTGTGTTAAAAGGCACATGTGATGAACACCTGAGGTCTTTAAGTCAATTTGATCTGTTATACCTAGGATTTATGATATAATTAGCCAATCAGACATGGTAAGAATAGTCACTATGAGTTACAATACGCTCATCCACCAAGGATGAGCGTATTGTGTTTGAGCGTATTCAGTGGGTTGTACTTGTACATACATTGACATGAACTGACCTTGTGTGATCTAGGTATCATATATCATACCCAAAAACCAGGGGGTGTATTTTCTAAATACATTGGTGAATGAAAGCTACTGAACTGTGACAAGGGAATTGAGATTTTACTAGCTCATAGTGAGTCATGAAGGTTTCTACAAATAATATGGAAGGTCTGTTTTGATTATTCAGAGGTGTTGTTTTATGGTACATCATGCAATGAGCCAATCACAGATACTGTAAGAAATGTGGATGACCTGGGGTAAGCAAACTGAGCCTTTAACTTCCATATCAACATTTATTTTGTTTACAATTTTATACTCAAAACATTTTTATTGTGGGCTGCCAGCGCAATCCGTTGTGTGTGTGTGTCACTAAAATGTTTTAAAATTGACCTCAATTGAAAAGGTTGAAGTTTAAGTAAACCCACACTTGTGTCATAGGTGCTACATGGGATCCCTCATATGTTGATGAGGTCAAAGGTCACATGCCAAGGTCAAAGGTCATGTGAGGTCAAGTCGAAACAGGCTAAAATGTAAAATTGACCTCCATTGAAAAGTTCAAACTTGAGTCGGAGGTGCAACATAGGATCCCTCATTTGTTGAGGTCAAAGGTCATGTGCCAAGGTCAAAAGATCATGAGGTCAAGTTGTAAGATAGGCTGGGCGGACCACAGCTTATATTCTTTTAATATAGTGAGCACGAAAGCCGAGAACCGTGAAATTCTAGTTTTACTTAGAATGCCATGTTAATACAACACATGGTGGTACATTTATTCATATTTGTGGTGGTGAGAACTGATAACAAAAAAAAACACGCGGTATTTTTACATCACAGCTACGAACTAGAATGTGTGATTTTTACTTTGCTTCGCTCACCTCAAATCACTATTTTCAATTGATGAATACATGGTATATTATTACGAAAAATATTGAATATTCATAAAAAATATAGCAAGCTGAATTCATGCTGGTCACTTTACATGCATAACAATATATTATTTTTTTTAAATAGTTTAATTTTCAAAAAAATAACAATTTAAATAAAAGGCTTTCAAAATTAACTTGACAGACCTCAAACATAATACAATTTTTTCCATGTGAAATAGTTTTTGTGGCCTTAGAAATATTTACACTTTTATGCTGGAACAATTGCAAGAAGGAGAAAGAATATAGTGTATCTTTCACATGTCCCCTAAATTGGTTGTGAGTGCAATAAGGTGGTATGTGCAAATAGCTGCCATGGGATACATCAGTGTGCTGCCATGTATTAGATAGCTCATATTTGTCTTTCCTTGAGTCAGTGGCTCTTGAACTGGTTCCTCAGGCCACACCTTGCCTAAAATCCCTTTCAAGGATCACTGACCAGACTTGGCATAATATGTTTTGGGTGGAATTTCTGACAAATGGCGCTATTGCATTACAACTTTTTGCACACACATGACAAAATGTGTATGGTACAATTTATATTTTGCACTGATATTTTTAAGCCTGTACTGTGGGGTATTCCGATCCATTTTTAACCTACAAAATGCAAAATTGAAGCATCTTTTTTATCTGATGTAGTTTTTTATCTCACCAATCCACTGCAGTGCGTTCTTTATATCTTGTGAAAATACAATTTTAAGGTGTTAATTTTTTACTGAAACAAAAAGTATAATATACAATTTTAAGGTTTGTGCTGACTGTATATTTTGCTTTTGTATTTGAAATATATAACTTGAAAAGATTATTCACTTTTAGTTATGTAACCTGTCAAACAATTGGAGCTCCGGCCAAGTGCAAATCAAGGCTGTCGATTTGGGACAGTACCTAAAATTTGTGCAAAGAGTTGTAGTTTGTGTGTATTTTTATTAGAGAAGGATGCTCAAACTAAATGGTTTACATACTTAAAGACACTGATCAGTGATTCACTTGACAGAGTCAAAATGTTAATGTGTGCAAAATTAGCTTTAGAGTGAAGGATAAGTCTTGAATCTCATACGGTATTTTTGCAATATGAAAATTGACAGCAGAGGTAGAACAACAGTATTCAAAGATACAATCTCCATTCATTGCTTGTGCAGTAAAGTGTCCGTACTGAGAGTAATGACTAAAATATCCGATTCGTCCTTATTAGTTGCTTTCATGTCTTAGCACTTCTTCTTATCGTGTCCAACCCTGTGGTTCTCAAATATGATCAGCCAGAGATGGGTACAACTCTGGCCTGCTTTCACTGAATTCCAGCAAGGTCCTTGTTTGTGGCATTGTTGCTCCAGCAGTGGGCCGACCAGAGGTGTCCATTGTCTGTGGTGGCTGTTCCACAACCACAGGTAGTATCCCTTATCTGCGTTCCATATACCCCCTTCTGAGGAAACCCTTAGATCGGCTTGTTCTGGTTCTCAATCTATTGAGGCATGCCCTTCAGCCCATGAGGAGTCACTTCAAGGTGGGAGATGCTCACCCAGGTTCAATACCGATAAATGTTACTTGGTTGATTGCAAGTCTTTCTTGCACAATGCGACTCTCTTTACCTCCTTAGAGACTGTTTCAAGAGGAATATGGACTTGCTTAAGAAACTCTTCTAGTTTATTCTTAGCACTAGCAGGTTTGTTTTAGGGTACTATATTTTGTTCCAGACTGCAAATCTTGATTTTTGTTTCTTTTATTTTTTTGATTTAGTAAATCACTGATAGTTTCCTTTAGATGCGCTTCCTCTCTCCCTCTCTCCCCCGAGGGTGTTTTAACACTTAAGAGCCAAGGGGGGGGGGGGGTTCCTAGGGTCCCCCAAAATTTTGTGCATTTTGGGATTGCCTCAAACCCCTCTGCTCTCTCCTGTGGGAAGTCTTGCCCCTGTGGAATTTACTGGCGTTTATGCACACCCACGCCAATATAACAGTGAAAGCAAACATACGACCTATATTCCATATCAGGGTATTGCACTAACCAGCGTCACTAACCCACTTTAATATCTTTCCCCCTGAAAAATATATACCCCCTCCCATCCCCCAACCCTGCTCAGAAAAAGGTGGTTATGCCAAGCAAAAATTATAAATTTTTTATCATGAGCTCCTGAATATTTTGCACCATTTGTGTACCTACATGTAAATAGGAGTAACTTCAAAGGTTACCCCTTTTTATTGAGTTTGGGCTGGTTTTTAGCACTAAACTCCAAAACTTCAAGCTGCAGAAAAAGAACGAAAAACCAAGAACTGAACTCCCAATAAAAAAAAAATTAGAACCCGCTTCACAAGTCCCTAATACAACTGGACACGCTCCTATTATTCCATGCACCATTGTATTTACTCCCTCAGTTGACAATCGATTATCACTTTTCTGGTTTGCAAATCTGACAATTGTCTATCTTACTCAAATTTTCTGTATAAATTGAAAATCCATTTCTTCCTTGCCAACTCGCTGGACATGGGGGTGAAAAATGCACTTTTTTGTACCAAAAATGATGTCCAATTTTTAACACGAACATCATCAAAAGTTGTATGTTTAAGCATAAAAATTAGTATTGGATAAGCTATGGAGTATTTTTGGTGTCAATGAAGGTAGTAAATCTGTGAAATGATCAAATTATAAATAAATAAACATGAATCACATAATAAGGTTAAGAAATGGCTAAATTGGTGAAAAAATCCCATTATTCTTTTTATGATTTGTCATTTTTCAAAGGTCGTGGATTGACTTATTGCTGGAACATAATTTACATAGTTTTATTGTACGAAGATAATTCTTTTCATATAAAAAACCTTTTTTCAAGGAAAATGTGAAAATAAGGTGGAAATGCTCTTTTTTACCAAAAACCTCTTAATTTTACACAAAATTGTCGAAATTTGTAATTTGGGGCCATAGAAGTACACATTGGACACGCCATTGATGTCTTTTGGTGGTCAAATGAAGATCATTATTTAGGACTGATTATTTAGTGCACTGTCTCACAAATATAGGTACCAGGGCTGAATTTGGTGAAAATCTATTTTTTTATCATTTTATGATTTTTCATTTTTCAAATGTCCATGGAATTGTATTGATTGAAACCTTATTTGAGTAGTTATTTGTAAGAATAATATTTTTCTTGAATATAAAAAGATCTTTTCTCAATGGAAGAAAAGTGAAATTTAAGGTGGACATGGCACTTTTTTACCAACCCTCATTTTTACCCAAAAATTCTCGCAATGTGTATTTTGCCCATAGAAGACGTATTTGACAAGCCATTGGTATATTTTTTTGGTGTCACATGAAAGGTAACTGGTATGATGATGATCGAATTGAGTGCACATGCATCACGAATATATGTAAAAAGGCTAAATTTGGTGAAAATTCATGTTTTTTTAATAATTTTTAATGGATTTTTTTCGTTTTTTCAAATGTCCTGAATTGTCTGTTATTTGATGAAACCTAAATTTGAGTAGTTATTGTAAGAAGAAATGGCCATCTTCGGGAAGTCACACACATGACCGAACACTAATCTAAAATGCTTATTTTTGTTCATAAAGCATGTATATATTTTACATCCATTAATATACTGTTATTTTGGGTGTCAATGAAAGTACTTAAAACTGGACCGGTTTTCCATCGGCCATTGCCTGGAGGGAATGATTTCGGTACAAGACCATTCCAGCTAACACATTAACACGTTTGACTGATCCTACCGTATTTTTAGTTCTCATCTTTGAAAGTTTCATTCCCCCTTTAGCCCTAGTCACATTGCAGAATACAAAGTACCATCAGCGGGCTATGGGTGATACTTCGAAAATTAGCGAGGTAAATTTAAAACTATATAAATGCCACAGTGAAGTGGTAAATATATTCACATCAGAATAGATATTCACCACTGAATTTATTTACAAACTTGTTTTATTGCAATGAAATTAGTTTACCCAGCATTTTCGAAATCTGAGAACCGAATCTGTACCGAAAAACCTGAATTCATATGTTATTTATGTTGCTCAAACTGTAAATGAACGCAAGGGGCGGCGCCAGTGTAAAATCATAGCGGGCAAAACCTTACACGATTAATCATATAGGTAAAACACTAGTTTTTATATGCAGTTTATTGCTTACCTGTTTTTCCTGATTGTTGAAACTCTCAAGGAGTGGGGGGTGGGGCAGCGGTCCCATTTGCTACCGGGCCGAGCACCGCCCTGAATGAAACGCACCAAGAATCGTGAGGAGTCCAAAGGGAGTCCATTTGAGCCAAGTACCCGCACTCGCAGTGATTTTCCGATAATTTCATCAGTAGCGAATATTGAATGGTTTGAAACCACAGCTGAAAGCCTACAAATAAGATATTTGGCAGAAAACTGCCAAATGGATTATCTAGGTTTATTCCCAAAACTTGCATTTCAGTGAAAGAAAATGAAAACTCTCGTAAGAGTAGGCAAGAGGAACTTCAACATTGGTGTGACAAAGACCTGAAAAATCAATCAAAGATTATATCAAGCAAGAAAGTCAGAGCGTTAAATAGATGCATCTCACAGACCTTGACTCTGCAGATGGATTTTGGTCACGGCGGACCAGTTACAATGTTCTCAAGATTTCTTCTATGCTGGAAGTTTGCTTCTGCGCGGTTTTTTTTTTCTCAACGCTAAGATGAGTATATGATACTGTCACATGATGATCAAGCAATCACCACTCCCTATTTTCAAAGATCTATACGGAGCTCAGGTGACAATGGTAACAATTTCAATATCTTGAAATTGTGTGTTTCGGATGACTGTTCCTTTCACTTAAGGGCAATCATGACATGCCTGTAGTAACCTACCACATCGACAATCTGGGATCTCCAAGTCTACAACTTGCCTTCTTCAGAACTTACTGAAAGAAAAGGGGCATCAAGATAACCTGTACGACACCTATACGAGGCCTTTTAAGGCAGTGCAGGTCCTCGCCTGGCAGAACACAAAACAAATTGGCTCAAATATATGGTTGTACTCCCTTATCTCCTCCATTGTTGCCTAACATTGACTCGTTGAACCCGCCATACCCCATATACCCTTCAACTATTCTACACATGTGATCAAGAGACATCCAGCACGATTTAATAATGTATACCTAAGCTTTTATATTAGAACAAGACTTCCGGCATAGGTTATGAATTCCATCTCATTTCGACTAGCTGCAATAAAGTCCATATGGTGAACCTTTGGAATAGGACTAGATCCTCTGAACGAGCATAGTTGAATGCCTTTTTAGCTGTTTTGCACACATTGTGCGGTTCCCATGTCTAGTTTTTGACAGAGTGCATTTTGTACTACGGAAAATGCACGTTAGAGGAGATAAACCTGCCGATGGAAGTTCAGGTTGCCAATGTTTTTCCCTTTCTGCAGCAGATCGAGTGTAGGCTTTTCAGCAAACTAGCTTCATTCTTTGAGGTACCTTTGATTTAGGGAAAGCGGAGAAGTTCTTATACCGATGAAATGATGCCCATGCCATAATGGTAGACATTTTTTTACAAACTGCATTCTAATTATATTTCTATGCTACACCACAGGCATTGGGTTATATTTTCTGACTTTTGTCAAATGCTTCGGTCTCTTCAGTTGCTATGGCCTGTGGATATACAGGAATTGGCATTGCTCAGTCATCTTAATAAAGTGAAACTTTAAATTTTAATGACAATATTCCACTATTGCTTTCAGAAATAAGAGAGAGGAAACTCAACTCCTCTGGACCTCCTCACAATTATACATTCGGGAAAATCACAGAGAATACTATTTTCTATTCGAAACAGCTTGATTTGAATTTTCTCTTTCAAAAGTGTTGAGATTTTCACGTTTTTTTCCACATCATTAAAATTTCCAAACTAAACCTTTCTTACCAGGTGTATGCTTAATCAGAAGAGACCATAACCAGAGTCACCAGGATATAGCAGATCTCTACTCATTAACCCATGACTATCTAGCTACGTGAATGCTTTCCATCTACGCCACCGTAAGCCAAACATCAGCTTAATGTAACCTGTCCCCCTGCAACATCGCCTGGATCTCTGCGATAACCTGTCTACCTAGGGAGTTACCCTTGGACTCTTGTTAGAAGAATCCACATTAAGAATAACATAATAGTTGCACCCGGTGATCATCACCCACATGGAGCTGACTCCGTCATGTGCTGATGGCGATTTCTCACGTTTGAGAACAGAATCGGAATGGGGCTACCATGAAGCAGATCAGGAACTGTTTATGGTTGTGGAACACCACCACAGACATAGACATCTCTTGGTATCCTTGGTATGCCCTCACTGAGTAATGCACAGACAAGACATTGGCCGTATTTCAATGAAGCAGCCGACTTGTCCTGGTCGTCTCTGGCTTTAGAGCATATTTGAGAACTACTGTGTTTTGGAAAGAAGAAGAAGAAGATCTAGCGATGGGGCTGTATTTGATCATACAATAGTAATAATGGTATTTTGCATAGATGAGAGTATACTCTTTGTTTACAGCAATTATTAAAGGAAAACTATTCATATTGACTATGATGATCACAGCTTAGATACATAAACTAATGTCCAAAAGCACATTCGTGGTTGGGATATCCATTTAACAGTACTTCCCCTATGCATTTAATTTCACACCAAATTTCTTTTTTCACTTGTAACTACCAGTAAACTCATTTTCATAAATGACAATTACCTTTCTCAATAATATTAATCCCTACATTAAAAAAAAAAAACAAGTATAAATTGTAAAAATATGAGGGGGGGAGGGGGGGGGACGTAGGGGTGGGAGGATTTATCCAATTAATCCTCTTACCTAGATTTATGATTTATTGCACACAATACCCTTTGATTATCCATCATTAGGCTTCCATCAATAATATCAATTCCACTACAAAATACCATAAAAATATAGAAATGCGGTTTTTTCACCAAATGTTACCAGTTTTAATCACCTATTTTTATTCACATGAACTCTACCGTTTGATTATAATAAATAATTACTATTTGAACACACACACACATATCAAGGCTTGTCAAATATAAGGCAAAATACACATTTTGAGGGCTTTTGTGTAAAAATAAGGTTTTTGGTACATAAATGCATTTCCAACTTAACTTTCACCTTTCCAGGAAAAAGGGCTTTTTATATTCATCGAATATGTCTTCTTACAATACAAACTTTTAAGTTTCCTATTGACAAAACATACACTTCCACCACATTTGAAACCTAATGTCCCATAAAAATGATGTAAAAAAAATCACCGAATTTAGTCGCTGAATTGTGATGCATGTGCACTCATTCGAGGTTGATCATCATCAAATAATTTACCTTTCATTTTTGACACCACAAATACACCAGTGGCTTGTTAAATGCATCTTTTTAAACGGGCAAAATAAAATTTTGTGAGATTATGTGTTTAAAATAACGTTCTTGGTAAAAAATGCATTTCCACCTTAAGTTCACTTTCTTCCATTGAGAAATGTTTTTACTGCAAAAAATATTTCTTCTTATAATACTACCAAATTAGGTTTGAATCAATACCATCACTTCCATGACATTTGAAAAACGAAAACTCCAAAAAGTGATAAAAAAGATTTTCACAAATTTAGCCCTTGTACCTATCTTCCTGATGCATGTGCCTCCATTACAGTTTGATCATCATAAATAATTACTTACCCCTTTCCTTTGACACCACAAATACATCAATGGCTTTTCAAATGTGTCTTCTATTGCCCAATACACATCTTCGAGAATTTTTGTGGTAAAAACTTTAGGTTTGGTAAAAAGTGCATTCCACCTAATTTTTCACTTTTTTCCATTTAACAGAAATATTTCTTACACTAAACTATGTAAACTTAAGGTTTTCCATCAATAACACAACCAATTTCTTATTGGGCGTACCTTGTGAAGTAGCTGTTCGTACCACGGAGTACCCACCCACATGGGTACCACATCGCCGTCCACACATGGGGGTTAATCATCCACCTGTGTTGGTTGGGGGGTTTTTGCTCGTATGCACAAGTCTTGGTAATGGCTTGGTGGTGGTGTCAGGATTTATTCAGCTAGTGGTGCTGATCCGGGCCGCGTTTATCCATGATACGGATCGTTCTCTCCGAACATGGCCGCTATTTTGAGGCTGGGGCGATTGGGAACAGTCAGGGTTTCCCCCACTCGTATTCGACACTGACGCGATGTACATGTACGACCTCTCTGTACACGGGACCGCGGTCCTAACGTCCCCTCCGAAGACGGGAATGCTTTCATGCTTCCATTTGCCCAATTCCAGATGACCATGGGGAGAGCGGTATTCTGTTATTTAATATAGCTGGTATACATATCAAATCCAGCAATTGATAGTACCCGATAAATCCCAGCAATTGCCACGACCCCACCGGATTCGAACCCGGGAATTTTGAGGTAAAGTTGCGCCAGAGGCAAGCACCCTAACCGCTATGACCACGCTCTCCACTGTTTCCACCTGTCCCCTGGGTACACACGCAGTAGCCTGCCCACTAGTCACCCCTTGCTGGAGTACCTGTGTGGGTACCACATTTAATGAACTTTGATTAGTTTAGTAATTTCTTATCCATTATTTAACATTTTTGGTCACATTTTTATTTATGTGTTTATAACAAAATTTCATCTATCGGGGTTTTTGGTGTTGCTCCTCATACAGATGTTACTAAGCTTGAAATGATCATAAGTCGTAAACGACAATGGAATGTTTGGCGCCCTCTATGGTCTATGTTACCTACTAAGCAGCCGGTAGGGGAATACATGTGAAGGTACTCCCGTGAGTAGCTGCAGAGGTACTCCACTACTGGTGGCTTATATGTCAGTCAGTCACCTGCAGGCACTGGGGGCCAAGGAAGAGTACACTATAGGATGGTTACTGCTAAGTAAACTAGCTGCTATCCCCCCCAGTGTCTATGTGTACTTCGCAAGTTACTTGTTGTAGGTACTGCTCAATAATGCCATAAGGGGTACCCTTGAGTAGAGGTACGAGTATACAATGGAGTAGCCTAAGCTCTGGGTTACACCCTGAGCGGATCTTGCTTGCATGTCCATTCCACAACATTTGAAAAATGAAAAATCCATAAAAATGATAAAAAAAATCATAAAAATGGAATTTTTTCACGCAAATTTTTTATCCATTTCTTACCTTTATTTTGTGATTCATGGTGTATTTAATTATCCTTTGATAATCATCAATATTTAATTAACTTTCATCTGACACCAAAAATACTCCGATAGCTTATACAATACCATTGTATGTCTTAATATACCAAATTTTGATGATTTTCGTGTCAAAAATGACATTTTTTGTAAAAAAAGTGCCTTTTTTTTCACCCCCATGTCAGCGAGTTCGCGAGTAAGAAAATGGATTTTCGAATTTCTACAGAAAATTATGAGTAAGATAGACCATGTGAGAATTTTTGCAACCAGACACGTGATCATAATCGATGTCAGCTGAGGAACTAAAATAGGGGGTCTTCCACCTTTTTTTTTCGGATAGCGGCCATCCTTGCAGGGAATGGCAAATTCCCTTCCACCTTTTCTGGAGACTTTCTAAAATCTAAAGACGACATGGCATGAATGATATGTATGCATAAATGTTGGTCACACTTTGAATAGCAAAAGTACTTTGAGGTCGGTAGTAAATTGATCTGAATGACGAATACGGGAAGTACACCTTTTGTTATAGGTTATGCATAGTGAGGTGAATGACCTCTATTGAGGTTTTACTGTACTGTCTTATTGACTGATGATAAACATTGAACTAACCCTTCAAAATACTTTGTGGTATTTGCCAGTTTGGCTAAATGACTTCTCATCAGGGAAGTGTTAACCACATTTGTTAATCCAGTGTAAACGGTTTGTATTGTAAAAGGTTTCCCATTTTGAAATAAAAAAGTGTGGGTAACAAACCTTTGAACAGTATTTCCCCTTTTGCCTTAGGCCGCGGCAGTTTCTCTCCCTCGTTTAGGCTACGCGTAAGTCCGGGTGCATTGGCAATCGCTCTGTGATCTTAGATTGTAAAGGGGTTGATGATGTGCTACGTTATGCTTACTCTCCCTATGAAATAACCAGCATGTTCTTGACAATTTTTAAAACAATGAGTTAAAATCTGTTAAACGCCGAAAATTAACGGGCGTGTTCAATTTGTGGTGTGGTAGAAATTTTCAAAACTTTCAAAACAATTCAATTTTGGAACAGTATTTTTGCTAGGGAGCATTGGACTCGCAATCCAGAGATTTCAGCAACTTTTTGTATCTTTGAAATAGAATCCTCTAGAATGGTTTTAATGTTTTCTTCTGTGTAACTTAACATTGAAGTGACCAAGGGAGGGGGAGTTCCTATGAACCCCCAAATTTGTTTTCGCGCTGGCCGCTTTACGCGTGTGATTTTTGCGCCATTTTTTGTAATTGTCTGACTTTTAAATGCGCTTCTTTCCATACCAAAATAATTCAAATCGGCCAAGCCGTTAATGAGTTAATTAGTGGGGTCCCATGGAACCCCCCTTGGGCACTAACGGAAGTCATCTGATAATATTTTTTTAAATCAAAGAACCAAAGCGATTTTTTTTTTGCTGATATAAGTTCAAACATACATGTAAGTAAACAATTATTATATAGTAACATTAAAAATAAAACAAAAAATTTCATCGTGGACGTTGCTAAACCGTTTCTGTACAAACTCTATGGGAAAATGACGTGTATTTTGCAACACCCGTAAAAATAGAGGATTTCCTAAAACTGCTGGTTTTGTGTTAAATACCGTATAGGTAATTTGGGTCTTCTAGAATAGATATCAACTAAAGTTTTCAGAATGTTTGATGTAAGCGCAAGGCTCATTTGAATTTTTCGTCTTTTTGCCCAATTTCGCGTGTTTTGAAAACAATGTTTTGCCCCTAATTTGCAGCCAAAATAACAAATTTCATTTTTTTAATTGCTGATTTGTGGTTGTCTTATGAGCCTTCACATGTGGTATAAATTTCGTGCAAAAATTCCCTCAGGAAAGTGGTTTCCTTGGGGGTGAACCCCCCCCCCCCACCCCCCGGATTAACGGGATTGAAAACCCCTTGGTCAAGTGTTAGGAGACGGACTCAGATTTCAGTCAAATTAGGTTTTTTTTGCAATATAATAACGCTTGTCCATGCCCTAACTGTGTGAAATAACTAGCTCAATCGAATCCTTCATATAAAAAGCACAACTTCGGTTTATCAAATTCAGGATCCGGAATTGTTGTTATACACGGTATCTATGGCACTGTGCATAAATGTTAACTGCATGAAAACGGAAAATCCGATTCGTCTCCAACTTTGGAATTAAGCATTTTAGTTCTGGATGACTATTTTCAATTATTGCACAAAAACATTATACTTCAAAATCTCTGAATCAGCCCTTAAAATAATTTTGGTTCCACTAACACCATGAGTGCACCCTCTCACACATATATACCACTTTGCTTATTGTCCCCGCCGAACAAGTTCGGAACGGGGACTATAAAATGAGCAGCGTCCGTTCGTTCGTTCGTCCGTCCGTGATAAAAATGTTAACCCATGTTGTATACGATTTATCTGGAGTTCCGTAAGGGCAACAATGATGTAACTTGGTGGAAAGAAGCGAGTTGATGAGTTCTCGACCTGATTAGATTTTGGGCGTAAAATATGCTAATTAAGTATCTCATTTGCATAATTTATGAAAATTGTCCTGCAAGGCCTGTGTACAAGTTTTCTGGAGTTCCGTAAGGCGTATAATGATGTACCTTGGTGGAAGGAAGCGGGTGAAGAGCTTTCGACCTGATTAGATTTTGGGGATTTGTGGGCGATTGAGGATGCAAATGAGACTAATTATATGCAAAAAATATCAGCGCAATTGCCTATATTTTGACCACTGCTACTGGATACTCAAAATTCCGGCGCATGCATGAAAGCCTATCATGGGGCACATCTTTTTTTGAATTGAAAGTATGTGATCTATGCAGCCAGCGGCTTAGGTACATGCAAGTGAGCTAATTAAAGATGACGTTATGCTGTATATCTGAAACGGCTAAGTCGGATAGGCAAAAATTCATTCGCTACATGAGACTGATATGCCATAGGCGGCGGGGTGGGTGTGGGAGGGGGTAGGTATTGCCGGGGTTTTGGGGAAGGGGGTAGGTATTGCCGGGTGTTGGGGAGGGGGTGGGGTTGTGTGGCAGGGTTTTGGCAAGGGGGGGTTGTTGCCAGTGGTTGGGGAGGGGTTGTGGTGGTTGCATGGGTAGGGAGGTGGGTGTTGGGGGTTGGGGTATTGGGAGGGTTGAAAGTGTTGGGGAGGGGGTGGGAAGTTTTGGGAGGGGTGAGGGGGTTGGGGAGGGGGGTAGGGTATTGAGCCCGGGTGCTGTGTGGGTGGAGAGGGAGTGGAGGGGTGTTGGGGAAGGGGGAGGCGTGGTATGGGGTATTGGGGTGGGTGTTGCGGGGGTTGGGGTGTTGAGGGTGTTAGGAGGGGGTGGGGTGGGTGTTGCAGGAGTGTGGGGAGGGTGTTGGGTGTTGGGGAGTTGTGTGGAGAGGGGGTGGGTGTGTGCTGGTGCTGGGTTTGGGGGGTGGGGTGTGGTTTTGCCGGGTGTTGGGAGGTGGGTGTGGGGTTTGAGGGTGTTGGAGATAGGGTGGGGTGGTTGGTGGACGGGGCTGGTGGGGTATGGGGTGGGGTGTGGTAGGTGCAGTGATGCATAGTTAGTGATTCGCGACATTCGGCGGGGGACATATTTTACGAATTTGGTAAATACGAGTTCGACTTGTTGGTGTTAAAAGGAAACCAGTTTTGTAGACAACAATTATACTAGTGCTTTGTGGGCTAAATGAATGTAAAATCACTGGGTTTTTATGTGTTAAGAATAGATTTTTTTGTGGATCACACGACCTTATTTGAGGTGAAATTGTGGGATTGACGACTCAATACATTCGACCTATTGTTAACTCAAAGCTCATGCTGATTATAAAAGACAAATTTTAGATAAGTTGGTGTGCCCAATGGAATCGTCTTAACTTTCTGATTCAGTGTGGTACTTTCATAGATGTTAATTTTCATAGCTTTTCATGGAATTTGATTGTTTTGTTTTTTCGCGGTTGGATTTTGGTAGCCTGTGCACGTTTGGGTTTGTCACCCTTTTAGTTTGTGTGAGTTTTAATTCTGTTGCTATAGTGTTTCCCTGGCTTTATTAAAGAGTCTTTCAGTATCTTTTTCTTGCGAATTCGGAAGGATAGGAGTTAAAGGAACATTTCGTGATCCACAGCCTCGTCCCCGTCTTAACCCTAAAAAATTGATGCCGACTTTGATTATCATCGAACCGTTTGCCAAGTATCGTAAGGCCTTGGCCTCCTAGTGTGACTAATCTAGGTGCGAACTCGATATCTCAAGAGAAATTCGCGATTTTGTAATTTCGTCCGTTACGAATACAAAATTTACAGCACCGTGGTCTATGGGCCCAGCGCGACAGTAACGAGCATTCTTAACTCAAACAAGAAACCGTCACAATCCCCCGGTGGGGGGGGGGGAGTTGTGTTCTCAAGTGGTTTGGGTACGGACGACCGTCCGAGAGTCTGGAGAGTAGGACCATAGACAATGACCAATTTTGCCCAAAAAAAAGAGCCCCTAGCGTATACCAGAATGCACACGTTTGGGTCAATATTTAACCCAAACTTTGCCATTTTTTCCTCAAAATTTTTGACAATTTTAAGCAAATTTGGACATTTGGCTTTCAGATTGAGAAATCTGACTAATTTTTTTAACAAATTTGAGAACATTGTGAAAAAAAAAGAACCAATGCATACCAAGTGTCATGAAAAAAAAACGGGGTCTCAGTATACCAGAAGGCTGAAAATTAGACCCGAGTCCTGTGGCCGTCTACGAATTTGGGCATTTGTGTTGAGAAACCACCCCCCGGGTTTAGAAATCATCCACTGAAAGTTTGGAATAACTGTTCTGAGGATATGTAGTTACCATCTGGAAACAAAACGGAATGTGGTAAAAATCCACGAAATTCACCTTTAATATAATTAGACCCAAACACACACCTGGAATAATACTACACTAGATTTCATATGAAGAAGACTTCTTTACGTTTCGCTTCATGGTGATGTTTTATCCTTCCCTTTTTTATAAGGTTGTAATCTCTGTGGAAACTTCGGAGTTCCAAAGGAAAGAAAAAAGAAAAAATCCCCAAACAAGCAAGCACATGGTAAACGCAATGGCATCAGTATTGAATACACTTAAACGGGTAATTTGCTCAAAAGAAGTAAACTACTGAATAGAGTAAAAAAGTCCGGTGCTCGATCCCATATGACTTTGCGCCAGCGTCCACACAAATTGTTTTGATGGTTTATAGGCATACATTGACATGCTGATTCCAAATCTGGAGGATGCCACTTTGGCATCAGTGAGCATTGTGAGATAGTGACGGGGTAATTTAACAGGGGTAAAATTTGTAAGGGTTTCCTGTGGATTTGAAATATGTATAGGAAGTGTTTATCTTGTCCTAAGTTTAAAAAAAAGTTTATAGTTTGCTACCTGCAACCTTTTGGGTTTACACTACCAGACCAAAATTGTTCAAGCGTATCATGGGATTAAATATTTACAACGATCCGATTGTTCAAATTGGTTTCAAATTGTAGTTTGGGAAGTTAAAACAGGAAAATAAACATTTTAACCTCATTTCAGCATTGCTAAGGTATCTAACAGAGCCTAAAATGATTAAACCCCCAGAGACCCAGTGGACCTTCTCCATTATTTACCCCTTATTTATAAACAAAATGTCCAACAAAGTGTGTAACCTATATTTGACATTAATATCAAACAGAATGAAGAATTGAGCCCCATTTTGAAAAGAATCTGGCCTTCTAAATGGTTTACCCCAGGAATGACCTTGAACCATTTTTGAGACTGATGTGTTAAAAGTAAATGTCCTAGATATAGCAAAACATACCTTTTTTAATCCATAGTACCAGGATTGAAAATGACTAGAAAACACTTTTAAACCCATTATGACGCATTTACAAATTTTACCCCTGTTAATTTACCCCCTACCCTCTCTATCTCAAATGACTCAAGGATTGCCAAAGTGGCATCATCCAGATTGAGATTCAGTAGGTCAATCCTGCCTAGAAACCATCAAAATTTTTTGTGTGGACTCTTGCGCAAGGTCAAATTCAAGGTTCTTTGGAACCGAGCACCAGACTATAATGAGAAATTACGAGTTGTTATTTTTTGGGGTCAAAAACATAGATTTAGTGAACTAACACAAATGGAGGATCAGTCGATCAACCGATTGATCAACCGATCGATCATCCAATCAAGCAACCAAGCAACCAAGCACAAAATTAAGCAATCAAGCTAGCTAAAAAAGCAAGAATAAAACCCGAAAATACATTGCTCTACACCCGGGGGAGGGGCACTCACATAATTATGAAATGGATATGGGTGTAAGACTCGCGATTACAAACCCAGGGGCATTCGGTGACAGAGGACTGAAAAGAATAGGGGTCTTTGGGTGAGAGACAGCAAAATTGACCAAAATAGTGGGTTTCAAGTGACAAATTTGCAAAATTTTCCAAAAAATGGGGTCTTTTGGTGGGATTTTTGCAAAATTTTCTAAAAAATAAAAGTCTTCGGGTGAAAATTTTCATTTTTTTCCAAAATAGGGGTCTTTGGGTGACGGTGGTAAAACTTTCAAAAAATATGGAGTCTTTGGCTGATAACGATACTGAAAAAGGGGGTCTTAACAGCCTTATGCCCATGATATACTTGCTGTCGCAGCGTGCGCCTGTAAAATCGCTAGTGAAAAAACGCTTGTAGCGTTTTGTCAATCGCTTCCAGCGTCAATGTCGCTTGGAGCGTCGGAGCGATTGAGTTGAATTCAAGTCAACTGGCTTGCGTGGGCTTGCGTCAAGTCCACAGCAAGATTCCTACTCACGGTGTAACCCAGAGCTTAGGCTACTCCATGGGTACTCTTAGCTCTACTCCAAGGGTACCCCCATTGATGCACTATTGATGCAGTACCTACAACTAAGTACTTGTGAAGTATACAAACCACTGGATGGATAGCAGCTATGTTTACTTAGCAGTACCCATCCTACAGTGTACTCTGCAGTTGCCTGCTAGGTGACTGACATGTACCCATGTAAGCCACCAGTAGTGGAGTACCTCTGCAGCTACTCCACGGGAGTACCTTCACAGGTACTCCCCTATCGGCTGCCTTGTAGGCAGCACATTAGACCATAGAGGGCGCCAAACATTCCATTGTTGTTTTACGACTTTCTGATCATTTTCAAGCTTAATAACATCTATATTTGAGTTGAGCATCACCAAAACCCCCTATAAATGACATTTTGTGTAAAAACATATAACATATGTGACCAAAATGTTAAATAATGGATAAAATTACTAAAATAATCACACAAAGATCAAAGCTCATTTGCATGGGAGTACCCATGCAGGTACTCCAGCATGGTGTGACTAGTGGTTAAGCTACTGCGTGTGTACCTAGGTGGATGGTTACCCCCACTTTTGCGGCCGGCGATGTGGTACCCATGAGGGTGGGTACTCCGCGGCTACTTAATAGTCACTTCAAAGGTACTCCCATGAAGAAATTGGTTGTGTCGCTTGGGTATGCTAGCGACTTATCGATTAGATATCGGCAGTCAATTTTCCAATAAGCGACGGAAGTGATGTCATAAAAAAATCGCTACGCTGCTTGCGACTGGTAGTATATCATGGGCATCACACTTCATGGAAGTGACACGTACGACAGGACATGAAGGGAGTGCACACATAACAACAGCAATAAAGAAAGAAAGAAACAAAGACAAACAGCAACAAATAAAGAAACAAGTAAACAAGCAAGCAAGCAGGACAAACAAAATCTTAATGTATAATTTGCTTTCATGGACAACTTTTGTTTTAATTTTGTCAATGGGATCCCTCATATGTTGATAAGGTCAAAGGTCTGGGCTTGGTTGGATTCGTTTCAATACCTTTTTCATATTGATTCCTTTTAATTATGGTCTTGAATATTGATAATTTTTATTTGAGTATTTATAAGTATTTGAGTATTTATAAATATTTGAGAAAAAAAAAGAAAAAATACAACTCTGAGAGATTATAATTATACATCTTAAAATCTAAAGCAATAAAGTAAAATATTACTAGTAGTTGATTTCTCCTCTATTTTTCCAAGAAAACAATAAAATACAATCTGAAAAGAATAACAATAAAATAAATCTGAAAAACTTTACCCAGACATTTTTTATGACTGTAGAGATGTTTGCGTTTTTTTGTGCTTATTAGTGTCAGAATGAACCAGTTACTTAGACAACTGTCTTAAACTCTCTTTGGGTGACGGGCTGTCAAGTAAAATAAACTAAGTAAATTACCCTGGATATGACAGCCTGCCAAGTAAAAAAAAAAAGGAAATTAGGGTGACACAAAGAAAAAACAAAGCAAAAACGTCCACATAAAAGCTTAAAAACGTCCTCATAAGACATTGCTCTACACCCGGGGGAGGGGCAACTCCATAAAATTATGAAATGGATAGGGGTGTAAGACTCGCGTATTAAAACCCAAACCCATGGCATTCGGTGACAGAGGACTGAAAAGAATAGGTGTCTTGGGTGAGAGACAAGCAAAATTGACCAAAATAGTGGGTTTCAAAGTCCAAATTTGCAATTTTCCAAAAATGTGTCTTTTGGGTGGGAGGTTTTGCAAATTTTCTCAAAAAAATAAAGTCTTCGGTGAAAATTTTCATTTTTTTCCAAAATAGGGGTGCTTTGGGTGACGGTGGTAAAACTTTCAAAAATCTGGAGTCTTTGGCTGATAACGATACTGAAAAGGGGGTCTTTAACCGCCTATGCCCATGATATACTTGCTGTCGCAGCGTGGGCGCCTTTAAAATCGCTAGTGAAAAAACGCTTGTAGCGTTTTGTCAATGCTATCCCAGCGTCAATGTCGCTTGGAGCGTTCGGAGCGATTGAGTTAATTCAAGTCAACTGGCTTGCTTTGGGCTTGCGTCAAGTCCACAGCAATTCTCTACTCACAGGGTAACCAGACTTAGGCTACTCCATGGGTACTCTAGCTTCTACTCCAAGGGTACCCCATGATGCTCTATTGATGCAGTACCTACAACTAAGTACTTGGGAAGTATACAAACCACTGATGATGCAGCTATGTTTACTCTTAGGGCATACCCATCCTACAGTACTCTACAGGTGCCTGCTAGGTGACTGACAATGTCCATTCAGCCACCATTTAGTGGATTACCCTGTCAGCTACCCCCGGGAGTACCCTGCACAGGTACTCCCCGTATCGGCTGCATTTATCAGCAATTTAGACCATAGAGGGCGCCAAACATTCCATTTTTTTTAAAAATGTTGCAATTATTTTTTAGGTCAAATGTTATCTGAGGTCTGATGGAAGTTGAGGGCATCACCAAACCAAAACCCCCTATAAATGACAGTTTGGGTAAAAACATATAACAATGTGCCAAAATGTTAAATAATGGATTAAAATTACTAAAATAATCACACAAACAAAGCTCATTTGCAATGGGAGTACCCAGGCAGGTACTCCAGCGAGGTGTGACTAGTGGTTACGCTCCTGCGTTTGTACCTAGGTGGATGGTTCCCCCCCACTTTTGCGGCCGCGGCGATTTGGTACCCATGAGGGTGGGTACCCCGGCGGCTACTTAATAGTCACTTCAAAGGTACTCCCATGAAGAAATTTGTTGTGTCGCTTGGGTATGCTAGCGACGTATCGATTAGATATCGGCGTTTCAATTTTCAATAAGCGACGGAATGATGTCTAAAAAAAAATCGCTAACGGCTCTTGCGACTGGTATATATCATGTGAATCACACTTTCAGGAGTGACACGTAACGGAACAGGACATGAAGGGCGTGCCCAATACAGACATCAATAAAAAAGAAAGAACAAAGACAACAGCAACAACATTAAAACAGTAACAAGCACAAGCAGGACAAAAACAATCTATATATAAATTTTGCTTTCATGGCCAACTTTTGTTTTAAGGTTTGTGGTGTGTCAATGGGAATCCCTCATATGTTGATAAGGTCAAAGGTCTGGGCTGGTTGGATTCGTTTCAATACCTTTTTCATATTGTTCCTTTTAATTATGGTCTTGAATATTGATAATTTTTATTTTGAGTATTTAAATTATTTAAGTATTTATAATTTTTTGAGAAAAAAAGAAAAAATACAACTCTGAGAGATTATAATTATACCTCTAAATCTAAAGCAATAAAGTAAAATTTTTACTCAGTAGTTGATTCTCCTCTATTTTTCCAAGAAAACAATAATACAATCTGAAAAGAATAACAATAAAATAATCCGAAACACTTTAACCCACGCCATTTTTTTAATGGACTGGGGGTAGAGATGTTTTTGCGTTTTTTTGTGCTTATTAATGTCTCAGAATTACGCAGTTACTTAGACAACTGTCTTAAACTCTCTATGGGTGACAGGGACTGTCAATAAAATAACTATAAATTTCCCCTGATATGGACAGCCTGCAAGTAAAAAAAAAGGAAATTGGTGACACAAATAAAAAACAAAGCAAACAAACGTCCACATAAACAGCTTAAAAACGTCCTCAATAAGACATTTTGTACACACACTGACACACACACAACACCAAACACACACCCAGTCTCACACACGCACGTACTCACGGACGGTGGTGGTGTCACATCCAACACACAAACACACAACCCCCAACAAGAAAACAAGGTGTACCCATAACGTACCCCCCAAAAGTGACATGATTTTTTGTTTCGTTTGTTTTTGCTTTGTTTTTTTTATTTTGTGTTTGTTTTTGTTTTTATTTCTCAATGGCCCCCCCCGCTGTTGACTATTTTCCTTTGCAACACTACAGTGCTGTGAACTATTTTCGTAATAATACAACAAACAAGGAAGTTGTCATCGAATAAACCACACAAAATCCTAGTTGACGATCGAGTGTGAACTGGGTTATTAGAGCTTATTATGGCCTATAGGGTGTTAACAATGTTTAAAAAACATAAACTAAAATCAATAACAACCGCAATGAATTAAAAAAAGCAATATCGTAGTTGAATACAGCCATTGTACTGGCCACATTTAAATGGGTAACCGTGTTGACAATCGCTTTATATTCACTGTTGGTATAAAACCGTAACCCGTCTACCCGTAGTTGGTTAGCTCCTTCCGTTTCTCATTTGAATAAAAAATATCGAACCCTCGTTTTTAGATACGCATTGAACCAGCGTAAATAGGACGAAGAGGGAAATCCACTGAAATACTCAAAACATTACTCAAATCGGAAAAGGATTTGTCAACACTAGATATTATTGCTATAAGGATTTATTATCATACAACGTTCAATATGTGCGCTTATTGTATGGAATCATGAACACCAAATAATGATAAGGGAAGTTACTCATATCAGCGTTCATCCTCCAAAAAGATAAAATATTTATAAATAGAATATTTAAGGTCGCAAAAGGAACAACGATCACCCTCTATTTAAAAAGAATCAATGTTATCGTGGCATATGTACCCAGCTTTAAGCAAAGTTAGGCGCTTTTTTTTAATAAAATATCTATATAGAAGCTCGGAGAAACTGGCGATCACAGAATTAAATATAGACGAGAAATACCCGGTCTCGAACCCGCCCTCTGGCTATCTAGAGACTTAGTTACTCACTTCAGCCAAGAGGACTGTTTATTTGGATATCATAGAAACGAGCGCTCAATGTATTCCAGCTTTATTTAGATTTCAGGGGCCGTAATTATATATTATAATTTTTTTAGAAGAGTGGGCCTACTGTATATGCATGTTCTACGAGCAACAGGGTGGTCTCAGAAAGAATTACCAATACACCCTACTGATAGACACCATAACTTCAAAAGTAAGTATCACAAACTTTGATAATTTAAAAAGAATCTTAACCACAATCACTTTTAACATTTAATGTACACATCACTCGATTTGGTTCAGTATTTGTGAAGAAAGAAGCGATTATGTACACTTGTCAATGGACACTTCTTCCAAGTTTGCCCCCAAGAATGCAGAGTTGATGTTAACTACCGCTAATTACTTGTGTTATTCTTTTCAAGCTGTCTTCTTTTCCATCCCCAAGAACCCGGCCTTGTTTCATATTTTTTGGTGAGTTCATTGCCATTTTGTTCATTTTAATTATAGTAATACACATTACCGTTGACACATTATAACAAAAACCAACAAGAACAACAAAACATGGTAAATAACAAGAATTATCATCTTTATTGGAAAACAAACCAATACAGTCTCACTGACGTCATATCAGTAGAAGCAGATGATGCAGGGGTATAAACAGTTGGTATTCCTTGTATGAACTTGAAGAGTGTGAGTTGTCGACTGATCCTTTTCCATTTCAATTTACTTTACATTTGTTGGCATGCTGGTATACACTCTTGAAAGCAATATTTAGTTCAAACAGAAAATCTACCCACATCTGAATCAATTCTTAGCAACAGAAAAAGGTGAACGTTGGTGGTTGAAACCGTTCTTAAGATTATTATAACGCACAACCCAGTTGAATATACTATACTAGGGGGGTGGGTACTCAGTGGAAAAGTGTAGGTACATATGTGCCGCCGAATGGGTCGCATTTTCATCACCCCTTACTATAACAATGGTCGTTTTTCCCACCAGGCTACGATAAAGATGGTCCTTTTTGAGGTCATTGCTACTACTACATGGGTCCATTTTCAATTTTTGTCGCATTTTAACTATGAAATGGGTCAATTTTCCGATTTTCGCTAAAACACAAGAAAATGGTTGATTTTCTGATTTTTGGAAAAAGTTAATCTGAAATGGGCCGATTTTGCTACTTACTATGCCAACAAATGGTGCGAAATTGTTCAAGGCCAACTAATAAATGGGTCGAAAGTCGGAACAACATATAAATGGGTCTATTTTTGTACAATTTGGGCACTATAAAACATGGGTCATTTTTTACCTGGCGGGGACGCACACCCGTACCAAATTTTGGGTTCTAAGTACGCCCCCCCGGATGTTTCATTATTCAAAAGGAGAAAGACGAACAAAGTCATGAAGAAAATTCTTCTGGCAACTTTGACCCACAACGTGTGTCAGAACTACAATCCGTATTATTGTAATCGGGCGAGGATTTGACACGATGAGCGTATCATAGCCATTTTGGGCGAAGTTATTGACACGATGATCGTTTTAATAGCCATTTCCAGAGCGGATGTTATTGACAGATGAATCGTGTCATGCTATTTTGGGCGGCGGGTTATTTCACGATCCTGTGCATAAATAGCCATTTTGGGCGGACGTTTTGACAACGATCATCGTGTCAATAGCCATTTCGGGCGGAGGATATTGACACGATGAAATCGTATGGTTTGACTATATGGTCCTGGATCATAAATAATCTGGAAAAATGGTTCTAAGTCCCAATTTTACGAAGTGAACATGCTCCCGTGTCCCTATGGCAAGATATGGTCATGGAGCATAGTAATTTGATTTAGAATCAATAATTGGCTCCAGGACACATATTTGCCATAATGCTCAGGCCTGGACCATCTGTGTATTCAAGTTTGCTCAGGCATATATTCAAAAGCTCCTTTTATTTTAATCTCCAGGACCATGTTGGCGAATGTGGTCCTGGCCATATTTGACATATTTTTCCAGATGCTCAGGACCCATATTCAAATATCCCTTTTTAATATCTCAAAACCATATGGTAAAGTACCCTGGACCATATTTGACATATTTTTCCAGATGCTCCAGGAGCATATTCAATATGTTCCTTTTTTTATTTATAATAAAAAAGGAGCATATTTTGAAAAAATTCAAAATGCTCCTGGAGCTCTGGAAAAAAATGTCAATATGCTCCAGGACCAGGTGGCGACTGTGGTCCTGGAACCATATTGACCTCTTTTCCAGATGCTCCAGGATCAATTCAAATATGCTTTCCTTTTGATTATATGCTCAAAAACCATATGGTAAATGTAGCCCTGGACCATATTTGACATTATTTTTCCAGATGCTCCATGAGCATAGTCAAATAGTTTTCCTTTTTTTATTTATAAATACAAGGAAGCATATTTGAATATGCTCATGGAGCATCTGGAAAAATGTCAAATATGCTCCAGGAACCACAATGGCAAATGTGGTTCCTGTCCATAGTCTGAACTATTTTTCCAATTATATTTAGTGCCCAGGACCATATGAGGGAGACATACTGGTCTTGGAGCATATTTTCGGGCCAAATCCATAGAATCACACCTCACATACGCATAATCGCTTCAATACCTTCACTGTCCTCACAGCCGATAATCGTGTCAATAGCCATTTTCGGGTGACGTTATTGACACGATCACGATCAATCGGTCCATAGACACTTCCTATTGCTTGGGCACTCATTTCCTATTCAATATTAAATTGACCTTGTTTTCAGAGACAAAAGTAAAGGTATTCAGCAACCTATCATGTAATATATGTTTAACTGTGCCTGATTTAATGAGAATACTGTGTCTTTCATCAAAGTTGGCTTTCGAGGCCACTTTGAGCTATTTTCAGTTTCGCGACACATATTTCGTAACAAGAGGGTAGTACGGAGGATCTGCGCGGGCTAACCATTTATGTTGACCATTTTGGGGGAGAGGAGTCAAAATGACATGTGTTATTACCAGACCAATATATGCCCGTTAGAATGCGAAAACTGATCAGGCGGAGAACACGACTGAACTCTTCCATATCACAGCACAACCATTTACGCTCCCATAGAATCGTAAACTGCTCAAGATTATTATCAGCGCGCGAAGCGCTAGAATCGGCCGGCGTAGCCAAATCGAACGAAGCACGACGCACTTGGTTGCGCACGATCCCACTTCCCTTAACGTGGAGCAAACGCATATCGCAGCGCGAACCGGAAATTTAAGAGATCCCGGAATTGGCTGTTTTGAGCGGAACAAGCAATGAAGCTCTGCTGGCTTAGGCGAAAATAACACAAATTATTAATGTTTGAAGCAACATCGAACGAGAGGAAGGTGACAATAGAAACATACATGTTATATCTTTGGTGCAAAATTTAGTTACGCGCGAAATTGTTGCAAATAAAAAGAAAATCACAGTATTTTTATACCATGTAGTCATTGAAAATGTGCCGAAAAAAGTGGCACAATTTTCGCCTTCAATTTCACCCGAAAACGCAAATGTCCACGCCCTTTTGTTGAAAAATTGGGCTTCAAAAATAGACGCAATGGCTAATATTGTTCTTCAAAACGTAAACCCTCGTGCCAACAGCAGCCTGCAATTTTTTTTAAAGAGAAGTTCTGGATCAAAATTTGATGAGGGCCGCTTCCTCCTCCAGACATTGTAAAATGGGAGCACACGCGACGGTGCTATATAGTGGCCGGTTGGATATGAACTGCTTGTCCATCACGGAGCATTACAACCGAAGCCCCTCGGCCGCCTACTCCTGCTAGGCTAGTGCTGATGACGAAATTGGTGACTGATTCATGGATTTCGTTCAGGATTCTGTGACCTCTCAAAAGTTGGACTGCAGCAATGAATTGTGTAGGCAAGGCAGCCTGACGAGCTTTGGTCTAAAGCATGCATGCATGCTACTTAGCCTTAGTGATAAACGTCTAAGTTTA
>JAMKCH010062212.1:0-15779 GCA_023653785.1 Ophioderma brevispina
TTCCCATTGAAAGCACATGCTAATTTTAGCCTCAAAAATGGCATTCAGCTATCAGCAATATTCTTATTTTTATACGCATAACAGAAGTTGGCTAACTGGTACTGATCGCGATTAATCGTCATCTTAGCTGACCTCTCCATACTCTTCCAACTTTGTTTTTCATCATGGCGCTCGTACTACGGCAGAGCTGGTGGTGTAGCTCTTCTTGTTCGTAAGGGATTTCCCCTAGAAGTTTCAACGACGTTTCTGTTGTTAATTCCTTCGAGTACCTGGATCTTAACATCTCAATCTTCATCAACATCTTTCGGCTTGATTATTTTGTACAGACCACAACCAAACACAAAGAATAAATTCACATTCTCAATGTTCATGCTGAATTCTCCACATTACTTTAAAACTTGTCACTCGCAAATCGGTTGCTAATTGCTGGTGATTTTAATTTTCATGTTGCCATATTACCTGACCTTGAGGTCCATGCTGCGTTTTTACTTGCTTGATACAAACAATTTACTGCAACACGTTTTCTGTTCCAACCCATGAATGCTTGCTACATTCGATCTCTAATCACCCCAAGGCTGAGACTTTATTAATCTATTTCAACTTATCCCCCCTTCATCCGACCACTGATGTCAGTAATATGTCTTGTCGATATCCAACGCCCCCCTCCTACTAGAAAAACTGTTCGTGGGGGAAAAACTCGCGACGTTTACAGCGACATGCTAAATGCGGATATCCAACCATCCTCTTTGTCTACAAAATCTAGCAGAGATGTCAACATATTAACTGAACAGTTTGACGATGTGTCGCCGCAGATCATTGACCCATCAGCTCCTATTTGTATAAAGTGAAGTTTTCTACTACCACACGCCCCGTGGTACTCGGACGCAATTCGACAGGCTAAACAACTAAAGCGTCGATGTGAACGTCAGTACAAGCGATCCGGTTTGACCGTCCCACCGCGAACTTTATCGACAATGTTTCGATATATACGGAATGCTCATCAAAGCCAAAACTTCATACCATCAGATGAAATTGAAAATGCTGACCAACGCAATTTGTTTCGCGTATTTGAACAAGCTCTCGCAAACCTACGTTTCAGAAAACATTTCCAACACATAGTAACCAAAAAGATCTGGCAAATCGCTTTGCAGACTTTTTTCATAATAAGTCCGTCACTTCGTCAACGATTAGACGAACTCCACTACCCCTTTATTTGCTGAAGACCTTTCTGTTTCTTGCACAGTTCTTGCCACTTTGAGTACGTTCTCAAGAAGACGTCTGAAAGTTATTAGGTCATCGCCAATAACATCGTGTCACTGGAACCACTACCTGCATGTTATTTTAAAGACTGTCTTGAGACTCTTCTCCGGTTTCACCAATATTGTGATTCACTCTCCAAACTGGAAGCATGTTCCTTCTACTGTTGAAAATGCAGTTGTAACTCGTCTTTTAAAGAAAGCCACCCTTGATCCAGGATCTCTAGCCAGTTATCGCCCGCTATCAAATCTCAAATATCTTGGCAAAGTTATCGAGCGTTTTGCAGTTAGTCAATCTACAGTCTTCCTCTGATTGACAACGACCTTTTCACCGACGCACCTTCCGCGTACCGCCACACCACAGTACCTGAGACGGCCTTACTCTATGTCCGAATATATTCGAGGGGATGTGTGCACTCGAGTATAGGAATGAGCCGCTGGTGGGCTGCTAGATTCTCATCGGCTTTCGAACAATCTGATCACACGATCTTATTCAACCTTGTCATCCAGATATGGAATTTCAGGACCTGTATTGGAATTGGTTTCAGTCATACCTTGAGGGCCGTACCCAGTCTATTGTCATCAATGATACATCGTCTGATACTGTTTTGGACTTGGATTGGGGAGTCACTCAGGGTTCTATCGCTGGACTTCAATGAATACATTTTGTATAGTTCACCCCTTCAAGACATTATCACTTCACATGGTGTCAACACTGTTATTTATGCTGATACACCCACTGTTTTTAACTTTCAAATCTGAGATAGATCGGACGCTATTCGTCGTCGGAGAATTGTATAGCGAGGTTACTGAAAAGTGGACTGTAACAAATAAGCTTGTCCTTAACGACCGAAGAACGGACTGCTCATTTCCATCTCGCTCATTCCCAGCCGTGTTCCCCAGCCCTCGCTGACTATTGGCCAGTCCTGTCATCAAGCCTCAACACATCCCGTAATCTTGGTGTCGCATTTGATTCCAATTTATTAATGGATAATCAACATTACACTGTCTCAAAGCCGCATCTGTTGCATGCGATCCATTTGTCATTAGGCCATTCTTGATGAAGGACACTACAAGCCACTCTCGTCCACGCTTTTGTCACTTCGCAGTTGGATTCGTGCAATTCCATTCTCTTCGGTCTACCGAAACTGACATTGCGCGGTTGCACGTTTCAGAACTCCGCTGCTCGTCTTGTTTCTCGCACCTCTCGCCACGATCACTAACTCCTGTTCTCAATTTCCTTTCATTGGCTCCAGTCAATCACGCGCATTTTACAAAGTGCTTCTGCTTACCTATAAGGCCTCTTATATCTGCTCCAAAATTATGTCATCACTCATATGCCCCTTACAAACCGGGTGAAATCTTCGCTCATCCTTCACAGACACTTCTTCTGTTACCCATAAACCCCTACTAATTCGATGGTGATCGAGCGTTTGTCCTGCAGCTCCCAAATTATGGAAACAAATTACCGAGCACATCAATCCGTCCGTCCGTCTGTTTTTTTTTTTTTTTGGGTTTTTTTTCAATTCTATCTTGAAAGTCATTACAAAACTTTTCTGTTTTCATATTATGTGTTTTTATCTAATGAGTATATAAAATGGTGTCGATAAAATTGTATTTCTGCTTTTAGCTGTATTAACTACCAGTTGTAAGTAGTATAAATGTTATTTATCCATGTTTTACTTTTATATTTAAGAGGTTTTTAAACATTTTGTTTAAGTTTTAGATTGATGTAAAGCGTCTTTGAGGCCTTAGGCATAATGCGCTATATAAATCTTTTATTCTTTTATATATATTAATTTATAGCTTTTTCTAGTATTGGGATACTGTGGTCTAACATTACAGATGCTGAAGCACTTAATTCGTTGGCTCACGGAGGGTGTACAGTACATGCATTGACAGAAAACACCTGGAACCAACCAGAAGCCAAACCAGGTAAAATGATCTCATCACAGCTGTAGATGCAAACCAAAAAAAAACCTGTTTTGAACCCCACATAAACTTCCTCTCTCTTTTAATCAAGAATGAGTTTAAGCAGTGCGACACAATTTTGACCACTGATGTAAAGTGCAAAAGTTACCCCTGTAAAAATCAGAAGAATCCATTCGTAGAATCTTGCAATATGCCCTGCAAAAATTATTATTTGTAGTTGTATAGGTCACCTTCTGTCATGTCCATCTTCATAATACTGTGGGATTTACAAAGAAAAATCAGATTTACGGCAATAAAATTCATAAAATTTTACCAGGATTGCCGCTAGTTGCAAATACCTAATCCAAATCCATTTGCAAACCTCGTTGCTATTTTGTTTTTTTGTCATATGAATTACTTTGAAACAACTGTATGGATTTGGAATTGTTTTTTTTCACTGCTTCATCGATCTCCTACAATTTTACACAATTCTGCTGAGATATATGGTAATTACAAATCCTATTTTCTGAAAATGGTGTTTTGAGACCAGGACCTGCGGAAAAACGTGAAATCCCATTCAATTGCCTTGTTCAATAGTATCCATATGGACAGAACCTCCAATATTGGAGTAAATTCCCAGGTGTGGCCCTACTTTTGTCTTAACACCTGTATGTATATAATAGGTTTATGCACGTGGTACAAATATGCAAAAAACCCCAGTTCGAAAAAAATTAGGGGCACTTTTTAAAAAAAAATGAATGTTTGGCATTTCAATCTAAATCTAGCATTGGGAAGGGATGTTGAAAAAGTAGGTATAAGGACATGCGCATGAGAAAATTAGGTAATTTAGAACAAGAGAACAAGGCTATTATAAATCATACAAATTAGTTGAACTTTGTGATCGCCGGCAGTTGAAAAATCAACGATTTTGAGGTGTTTGTTTCCGCGGAAATCGGCTCATTTTGGGTGGGCGGATTTTGCGCGGAAATGGTCACAATTTTGATGCGCGGAAAAGCGGATTTGGGCGCAAATCGCGCGCGGAATTGCGCTCCTGAAAATGCGGATTTTTCCCAGACCCTACTACTAATGTACAGGTAATAATTAAAAGGCCTATCAGTGGATTGCTTAAAGAGACAATGAGAGATTTCCAGAAGAAGTCGCCCCCATTTATCGCTCGAAACCCCCGTTTTTTTTGCATATTTGGAATTCTTACCATGTAATAGATCACACCTGGAGTGAATTTAGCGAATACGCCGTCGTTATTTAATAAGATGATGACTTGTCTTTCTGTTGTGCACGACAGAAAGTCAAAGCATTATTTCTTCTATGGGGACGATTACGATATCATGCAAGTTCAAAACAAGGTTTGCGTTTTTTCTTTGTACTTGTTTTGTTCATTAAACCTTTGAAACGTTCTCGGTAGGTGGTCCTACGACCGATCCAGTAAAATTGATGAGAATTCATATCCTCAAAATATCTCCTCCTCTCACTTTAAATCAGAAAAATTGAAAAACAATCACTCAAAATCAGAGTTTTGCATGTCTGTAGCAAACACAGGTACCCTGACATATCCTGCAAATGGTTTTTAGAAGTCATTACTGTCCTATAGATACTTACTATAGCACATAACTTAATGGAGAGTCATATCTGTTGAACCTGTCATTTTCTTCCTTTTCTGTCAACTCTTGCAAACCTTGCAAAAGTAACGTATTAGAATTCTACATACTTATCCTTCAACTTTTAGGGTGCTTCTCTTCCGATTTATTGTGTATGTGTTCTCTACTTTGATCTGAGAGCCTGTCAACTTGAACATAAACCCCATCAAGTACCGTGGCAAACAAACTTGCGGTTTTGATTGTTCACGCAATAATGCAAAGTTGCAAAGCCTATTCAATACGGTGCGCTAATATGGAATGAAATGGATTTGAGGGCTCAAGTTTCAGTATGACAATGAGAAAAATACGGCTTTTCATCTGAATATCAAAATCGATACGACTACTCCCGGAATAAGGGGGTCCCAAAGACGATCGGAACACCACCTTTACCAATTCCTGCACTTAAATATTTTGACTTTTTTTTTATTATAGATCACTGATAGTGTCTTTAATAATCATAAGGGTGACACTGACCTCATCAAAGTAGCACGCATCCTGCCATTGGCCTAACAAGATACCTATTTAAATCAGCAATTTTTTGTTTCCTTCAAGAGTCCTGAGATATATTAAGTACTTTCTATAATTAAAATATTTTTTACAGAGCTTTGGATGATAGAGCCTTAGGCAGCTGATCACTGCTTTCATGCAGCCCTGCTGAATCCTGCGCACCGACAAACTGTAAGTTAGCCTGCGGGTTCTCAGGTTCAGACATTGTCTTTTAAAAAGAGGATGGTAGTGCTCTCCTAAAGCTGTGCCCGTCCTGTCAAATTCAGGAGAGTAGTTAGAGTGAAATTACGAAATTTATCACTGCAATGTACATAAAAAATTGATCTTCCAAGAGGAGTTAAGTACTCTCCACAATGCATTATTAAGGGGAGATCAAATGCACTCAAGGAGAGCTGAAGGTGAGCGTCACTCTCACTCCTCGTAAAGGCCATGGACAGCTTTAAACCTACTTATATACACAAAAAATGGTGTATCATAGTATGTAATTGTATCAATGTAAATCGCAGACGCAGTAATTAAAACCGTATATTTGATAAAATTGGGCATATATCATGTGTTTTTGACAAGCTTTCCAAAGGAACTTCCAAAATGACTTGAGTATGCTCTGGCAAGTGTTGACCCAGAAGTGACGTCCGAGTACAATACCGATACGCGTCATGATCGTCTCGGTGGGAACGGACTTGCGCGGGGCCCAGTTTTCTTGCATCACGTACACAGTTACTTCTCGGGATATGCGTCCGTCGTTTTGTATATATGTCATAATTTTTCTTGATTTGGTGCTTTAAAATTACGATAATAATGCGCTTTATTGTCGACGGGTGCACCCGGCGACCCGTACCGACAAGGAGAATCAAAATAGAATAGCTTTATTCAAGTTGACAAGGAGAGATATCTGTAGTGTGCGGTGCGGTTAGCCCACGTGGGAGCTTTGGTTTTACAACTTGTTACTCTGAACGTCATTAACAGGGTCAAATCCAACTCCAGCATCTTGATACCCGTTCGCGAAAACAGGAGAAGGCCCTGTCATTTTGGGTAAAATTTTATCCTTGAAATTTAACACTTTCTTCCCAATGGTTCCCGTTTTAAAATCTGTGGTGTGCGTATATCAGGATACTGTTGAGGATAACGAAAATGTAAGAATTAAGAATGTCTACTCATAAACATCAGCCGTGTCCATGTACCTGTAAAGACAATGTCTGCAGGTTTCAGCTAAGGTAAGATTTTTCCCCTGAGAATTTTGCATGTAGAAAAATGTAACTATGCTAATGACAAATATAATGCCAAAACCAAAAAATATTAAATGTTTCTGCAAATTCAGAACTATACTATACTTGTGTGCAAGAATTGCATAGCACATAGGGGGTTACTTCTGGTCGTATGTCTGTGTGACACTATCCACATGTGTGTGTGTGTATGCATATGTCCTGTGGGTCAAATTTACGCCTTAATATCTTGCATGGCGTATATTTCCGTAAGGGCTAACGCTAATTTCCACTTGGTGGAAAGGAAGGGGGCAGGGTGGGTGAACATGTTGGTGACCTCATCTGACCTTTGCCGGTCAAATGTTAACCTTAATATCGCAATGCCGTATGAGTTCCGTAAAGACTACGTGATGTCCACTTGGTGAAGGAGGGGGCGGGAGTGGGGTGATATTTTGGTGACTCATATACCTTTGTGATCTCAATGTACCGGCTACTGCAGACAACACTTGCAGTCCGGGACCGCGATGTATTTTATCCCCCTGGCTTGAAAAGCAAGGGGGATGATTGGTGTGTTTCCATAAGGTTTTTGACACCGCCTTTTCTGACTTACTCTTTCTGAACACCCTATAGTTGGCAACCTTAAAAGATAACCACATAAACCATGTGGTTTTATCCATTAATGTCCGTTCAGGTTTCGGAATTCATAGGGTGTCAGAAAAGGAATGTCAAAAAGTGGTGGTCCACCGGGGACCATTATGGAAACACCCGGGATATTGTGAGGGGGCGATGTATTATGTATGTGTATGCGTTTTTTTTATGTATGTTTATTCCGATTTAAACTAGACTTTGGGTTAAGGTGCTAGGTATTCCTTCATATGTGGATGATGTCAAAGGTCATGGACCAGATCAAGGTCATCTGAGGTCATTTTCCAGACTGCCATCCTTGCCAGGGGGATGGCGTAAGTTTCTTGCAGTATTTTTTTAATCATAAAGGGGATGAAACATGCTGGTATACCTTTCAGTGCATTTCAACCTTTTCAATGTTCGACCTAAAAATAAATATTCCACTCCTGTGATTTGGAAAAACTTTTGATATGTTGTTCTTAGAAGTTTTCTCAATCACTTCTAAAGAAATTGGCAATTAGTTTGCCGTTAAGGCAACATTTGTCCTAATTTGATGGGCCCGACTTATTTGGGAGTGCACACCACTTTTGCATATTAGGCCTATTGCATATGCTTGTTCCATGAATAATTTGATATAGAGTATGGTTTACAAAAATTTCACAGCAAAGGTCCACTCACCCTATTGGTATTTGAGATTTATACAGTGCCATAAATGGGGTGCAAGTATTTTTGGGGTTTTTTTTATTTATTCAACTGTCATTCAAACAACAAAATATAAACATAGCATAAAATGAGGTCTGATGAGACCAGGGAGCACGGTCACCACAGGGTGCAGTACTCCCAACTCACAGACACTACAAACGCAAAAAGTATGACAGCACACACACACAACAAAAAAAAAAAAACACACCCCCGCACACACATGCACACGACCATACAAACACACAACCTATAGATAAAATAAATACATACACGCACATGCCCACACACACCTATAATACCCCACACCTCACACACTATGTAAGAGCCATAAAAATTTATTATTAAGAGCATAAAACTATAGTTATATTCATCATGTCCTTAATAATGAGACTTCAACTATAGATTAAAAACTATTTGTACCGGTGAGGAAGGAGTCTCTGGTAGTTGGTGGAATAGCAACCAGTGCACTGGAAAGTTATGGCTTATTTTTATATGAACTGTTTTGGGGTGATTCGAATGCTTGAAAGTTTACAGCCTCCTTTCTAGTAGTGACACACCACCTCAAAATTGAATCAGACTACATTAATTCATGAGTTTAAGAGACACGGGAGATTTTTTTTCAACTCTACAAATTTTTCTCTAAATTTGCACCTTGATTGGTTGTAGAACTCTACGATAACATTTGGAGATTTATTGGTCAAACAACAGAACAGAAAACGAAAAAAAATAATTTATTACAACCTTGTATGCTGTCTAATCACTAATCTACCTCATACATAGATCAGCTGGATTTTCTGTCTTGCATGGCCCGACAATACGAAATCATCTTTTTTTTGGGCCGCCATCTATAGCTGGCAAAACCACTTAGCAATCTGTTTGTGTGTTATCGGTTTGTGTTTGTGTCTTTGTGTGGTGTGTTTTTTGTGAATGTGTGTGTTTTGTGTGAATGTGTGTGTCACAAATGTTAAGTTTTTTTTTTTAAAGATTTTTGTTTATATTATTGAAAAGTTTTAACTTCAATTGGAACCAAACTTCTGTCAAGTGCACAATGGGATCGCCTCATATGTTAGATAGATCAAAGGCACTGCCATGGCAAAGGTCATGGGGCGACCCCACAGCTTATATTCTTTGAATCAACTACGAGCGCGAAAGCCGAGAACCGCGAAATTCTAGTTATTACATTCTCTCTTATCGTGTCCAAAACACTGTGGTTTCTCAAATATTATCCAGCCAGAGATGGTTACTGCGTCTGGCTGCTTCACTGAATTCCGCAAGTTCCTTGTTTGGGCATTGTGGCTCCAGCAGTGGGCAGACCAAGAGGTTTTTCCATTGTCCTGGTGGTGCTGTTTCCACCGCCACAGTAGTAATCCTGAAGCTGCTCCAGATAGCCCACCACTTCCTGCAAGGAAACCTTAGATCGGGCAGTTCTGGTTCTCAATCTATTGATGCAAAATCGCCCATTCAGCCCCGGTAGGAGTCATCTCCATGCTGGAGACTGGCTCACCATGTTCAATACCGATAGATGTTATTTGGTGTGGCAAGTCTTTCTTTTCCACAAGGCGACTCTCTTAACCTCCTTAGAGACTGTTTCATGTGGTTGGACTTTGCTTAGAAACTCTCTCTGATTTAAGACGGTTGGGATCAGGTATCTGTCCAAACATAGGGTCGTTCAACATTGGATACTTGGCAGCTACGCTCGTTGCATGCTCGCTACGCTACGACGAATGTCCTGGTGGAGCAATTCCTGCTAGATGTAACAAGTTTTCGTTGGTGTTGGACGGAGCATCCTGTTATAAGCCGGCAAGAGGCATTTAACGCTGTATCCATTTAAAAAACGCTGGATCAAGCTTCTTGGAATGGGTTTAATCTTTCCCATCACAGGGCAGGCATTACTTCTGCACATGAGTAGCACAGGCAGCGCCGTCCGACTCCTTAGGTATGTGGGCGAGCACCCCATCTCTGGCCAGTGGAGTTTGTTCAAGATGTTATTGCGTGGTCATACTTTACTCTTCGTCTTCTTATTAAAAGATAGTGCAGTCCAAAGTAACTCCTAGGTAGCCGGGTTATTACAGTGCTTCCAGGGGAGTTCCATACCAGGTAACTTTTAAGAAGCTACGTTGTCTTCACGGTTGCGTATATGGAAAACAAACACCTGTGTCTTAGATGGTTTGCACGGAGTTGGTTTTCCTCATAAATAAGGAGTGATTCAGCCAAAGCTTTGGAGAGTCTCCTTCACAACTGTGAAGTCGGCTCTGTGCTCTAATTTCCAAGATCGTCTGCATAAATAAAATCGACAGGATTCCTGCACTCCTAGGTTGGTCATTGTATATATTGTTTGAACCTGAGAGGTGCGAGCACACTCCCTTGTGGTATAACCATTGCTTGAGCCTACGCCATCGTCTCTTCTTCGCTCCTAGCTGAACAAAGAACACCCTGTTTGCGAGCAATCCTCGGATAAGCTCACTCAAGAAGCGAATGTCCTTGGTAATTTCCCGGATCTTATGGAGTATGTCATCTGTTATTACCAGTGTCGTATGCCTGCTGATCAGGCGACGAACACAGCTCCGGTTACCTATAAACCTTCTCGACAACGCATCCTCCAATGTGTTTGATTTTATTGAGTACTAGTACTTGCTTGTTGTTGATTTGGCCTGGCCGGAAACCTGCTTTTCTGGTATGATTGTTCGTCTATCACAGGGAGATACGATTGAGCAGAGGCGTTCAAAGAGCTTGTAGTATGGCTAAGGAGTGATATAGGTCTGTAGCTCTTGGGGTTTGGCTGGATCGTTCCCCTGCTTTAAGGAGTGCCATAACATGGTGCTTTCCTCAGAATCTTTGGGAACCTGTGGTAATACGGCAGCAATTGTAGAGCTCAAGAACCATTCCTTTGGGTGCTGGGCCACAGTATTTTTTTAGTCGCTCAGTAGAGCTGTTGTCAAGGCCTTACTGCTTTCCCTGGTTGAAGTTTAGCAATACCAGCTTCCCACTTCGCCAGTGTATTACATAAAGACAGCATTTTTGAGGCTGCCTTATTTCACTTCATTTTTTGAATTTAATACAATTGGTAAGCATTCTAAATATGGAAAAAAACCTTTAAAAAAAAATGGGGCCACCTTTTCTGGAAATATACTTGCTTCTCTTAAGACAAGGCCATGAGATAGAGTATATTTATAATTTTTTTTCAGTTATATAATAGCAGATTCATTTTCAAATAGCATTCAGTGCCAATTCCAGTTGTGCCTTCAGTAAGAGTAGACAACACCCATAATCCAGCTCCAAGAAATGAAATTCCAGTAGCATTTTCATTCACACTTAACGCTAAGTCCGAGTTTTAAACATTTCACCCTTAATATAATTGCGCCTCCTATAAAGGATAGATACAATACTTACAATTGCCTGGCTGTATAAAAACATTGAGTTTTTCCAGTTGTACATTTAAATTATAAATATTGAGAAATTTCATTTCCCAATTTTCCCTTTTATTGCCGTCCATTCATCGAATATAGCCCAGTCTGGAAATTCAAAATGTTAGTAGTACACCATAGGGTTTTTGAATCATCCCATAATACATTGCAAGTGCCTATACTAATACTGTACTGTACTAACATCGTGTCAGTACTTAGGATAAAAAGTGTCCAATGTTAAAGAACCTCCGACATTTCATGATCATGCTAAAAATTCCCTATACTAGCATTTGCGGGTCAAAATGAGCTTAAAATTCAGGATTTTTTATGTGTTAACCCCTCTTTCGACCGAGGGGGGGGGGTGGTTACCACCCCCCCTCAGGTTTTTTTTTTTCCCCGGCTTGCTACAAAACCCCTTTTTGTGGTGCCAAATTATTTATGTAATTGTCATTGACATGTTTCCGTTCCTTTTAATCCAAAACCAACATCCACCAGGGTATAGGTAGTATACAGGTGGATCCCCCCAAATTGATCGATGGGGGGGGGGTGGTAACCACCCCCCCCTCCGGAAGAGCAGTACCACATGCCTAACACAACACCGAGTGAACATCACATACACTTGATTTTGGTACCAATAGATAGCTATGTCCTCCTCTGTTCCTTTGATACAAAATGAGTACCAACATGCCTAGCATTACGTCACAATGACTTCATCAGTTTCGCATTCAGCAAAACTGCCATTTCATAGACACACACAGTGAAAAATTTCAATTTTTCGCCAACAAGGTTAGGAAAATCAGATTTCATGCGGTTTTGACTCTACCTGATGGGAAATGACTAGTTTTTAGATAAAGAATCAATTTTTAGAGCGATAATCGGTGTTTGAGGTCGCTAAAATGGGCGAATATCATTTTCCACCCTATATTCGTATTTTCGTACTTTCCTCAACATAGATGCTTCATGGTGACGGTCATATGGGGATGGTAGTATTTATTTTGGTAGCCCCCCACTGGAAAAGAAAGAAACTCAAGCTTCCTTTGGTACCAAATTTAACAGGAATCGGGTGTTCCGTAAGAAAATCACAGGGGTGTGGTAACCACCCCCCCGTCGTGAGTTTTGTTACAAAAAATGTCTCAGGTATACGAGGGTTAAATGGTTTTTTGTCGGATCACATGACCCTACTGGCAGAAGTTAAATTTCCCAAAATTGACATTACAGTTGTGGGATTGACAAAAAACAACCCACTGGTAGTACACACATAGAATAAGTAATTATTATAAATGTTTCACTTTGGTTTTATGCTTTGTGGACCGGTGCGTAAAATCCTTTTCCAGTCTGAAGACCATTGATCCATATTCAATTGCTTGCTAACAACCGAGGAAAATCCTCAATCAACATACTGTGTGTAAGTTATATTTATTGTTCTCATTAAACCACATGCAAACTTTCTATAGTCCATTTCTACCCTCTGTACAAGGATTTCATTTGCCCTGACCCAGCCTTTACGCACATGTCAAGATATGCCGTCTTTGTGCTGTGTGTAAAATGCTGTCGCTTAAAGCCAGCCACCCACGTTTACCTGGTGTCGACCATCAAACTTTGCTCTGACGTCACTGTACGGAGGTAGGAAAATGGAGTTTTATGTTGCGCTTAACACTAAACAGAGGGCATGTTATCAGGAGCTTATGGCGATTCTTCCCTTTCTGGCTGTCCAATAGAGATGACCCCATGATGAATTAGAGAAGAATTTTATAAGGTTATAAGGTTGACCCTAACTCAAAAAATGTTCCCAGTCCTATTAAGTCTGAAATCAAATCTGAGACGCATCGCCCAGTGCCGACATCAGTTGAATATTTTTGCTGAGCGAGCAATGCAACAACAGTACAATTGACCTCTGCTGATTAGTTAACGTGCTAACGTATTTTACGTTACTGGCACGCCTTGTTTACTAGGTCAAGTGCAGCTGGGCATACGCGGTCATGGCACAACATTTGAACCGACGTGTACTCAGATTTTGATTTCTCGACATAATAGAATCTTGTTCACTTGTGCTACTGTTTGGTGTGCAGTGTCATTAATGTGTGTGCCGTTTTTTGCAATTAGAAGGGTCCATGGTACACCTAATTCAAGAGAATGTTCCCAGTCCTATATCTTTGTTCACTCCCTACTATCGCTTTGGTTTTGTGTGTGTGTGTTGCGCGCATGTGCGGGTGCCTGCATGTGTTTTTGTTCACTCATTTCAATTTTTAAAGTGAATTCCAACAGGAATAAAGTTAACCATCTGTTATTTGAATTATTCTTGTATAGCTATGTTGGAGAGATCCCTGAGTCTGATACAGCTAGCTGCCCGAAATGTTACATAATAGTATTCAACTGCAGGAGATATTTTAAAGAGACACTTGGACATTTGAAATTGATATTTTTTTACATGGTTGTAAAGCTTTGTATACATTAGCCCTCATAAATTATTAAGCCCCAATCAAAATCATCAGCGCTTTTATGGGTCACCAGAACGATTTTATATAAAATTAATTCGTCGCGACATTAATTCAGCAACGACACGGAAATGGCATGTAAACACAAGAAAACACCCTTGAGTTGATTCACACACAACGCATGCAACCTTTTTTGACTGGTCTGTGACTTTTTGTGGTTTAATATCAATGAGTACGAGTCTATGTCTATGATATTCATGTAAATAGACATTTTTTTTTTTTTTTTTTTTTTAAACTTAAAAGTTAGCCTACAAATTACCTGGAGGTCTGCAGCCTCTTATTATATCTATCTATTTTGGGGTATGTTTGTTTTTATGTGTAAAATATATCTTATTCTTCCTAGCCTAGACTAACATGTTTGCGAGCAAAATTGAAGAAATTTCACATTATCTGAAAAATTGCCAGTGGCCGCTTTAGCATGTCTAGAAATATGTAGAACAGACTTTATATAATTATAAGTTCTTAACAAGTATTACTAAAACAATTGCCTTTTTAATATTGGTGCAGGAGTAAGAGAACCATGCATTTTTAACCACCTAAAGGTTTATATTTTTTGCATGAATATAAACAAAGTCCTGGACTATACATCCCAACAGTGAGAATTGGTGCAAGAATTGACTAGAGGGATTCCAATTAGACCCACCCTGCCCCTATACTGCTGCGTAGAAAAGTTCTTCAGGGTTGGGTATTTACAGCTGTTTGAAAGTCTCATTTATATGACAAAACCAAAATAAAACCAAAAATATCAACGGCCCCAACAGTTTTGGACTACTGATTTGAATTTTATTTGTGGTAATTTTCAATTGCGGCAAATATGATGTTTTCGTTAAAATTCAGTTTTACCCATCTTTCTATGGAGAATTGGCATATAGATGAGAGGGCGCTATAACATAGCATCAATGACCCTTTGAAGGCCTAGATGGCAAGATTTCCCGCAATAGAATATTGTGGTTTTTAGCAGATGTACTTTTCTTCTTGCATCATTATACTTAAACTAGTTTCCAAAATGTGTCGCCACTGCTAAAATTCTAACATGGAGACAATTTGCTGTTTCCAACAGCGTTTATTCAAAGACACTTCAAAGGCTTCAACTATGTTCAAGTACAAAGTAGATTTTAACTCGCTGGACGAGTCTGAAGTTCAAACTAGTGCCAGGAAGAAAGTATGAGAAGTCATGATTTCCATGCTGTGATGTATGCTTTGTAAATTTCCAAAATTTCAAGAATAGCTTGATGGTTTCCGCTGATTGTATGTAGGATGTGAAAGCCCCACCTGCCATTGCCATGGTGGTGATGCAAATAGCAGCGTCAGTGAATGAGGAGGGGGCCAGGGCTGGGGCAGCAGGCAGCAGTGTAGGAGCAAAGGTAGGTTATGGCTGCCTAGAAGGTGAAGGGTCATGGGACAATAAACAATGACAAAGAAATTGGTGACATTTGCAACTTATTTTCAGCTATATGCTTTTAAAAACTTGTTGAGTCAGTGACGTCATTTGTGTAATGCATGGTCCACAGAACACACACCATTAAAGTTGCAACATGAGATTTCAAAGCACGTGCATTGCATTACGTGCATAAAGGCAGTTCGAAAATAACACATGCAAATAATCAATCTGAAACGTGTTTAACTATCAACACGACTACTCCTCGAGGAAGCAATTGACTATAAGAGTTTTCCTATCACCGGACAAGTTACGTAGCTAAAAGTAATCAGTTAGGCTTTGTCATTTTCCTTTCAGAAGGGGGTCCAATATGGTGGCTATATTGTTTTGATATGCGCAAATGGGGGTCATAAAATGGTGACACTAAATGGGAAAGGTGTCCTTTTGACTTAAATTAACATCCACATTTTGGGGAAAAAAAGTGCCAGGAATATGGCCCTCAAACACATCTTAGTTTACCATGAAAATTATGAAAGCTAAAACACTAAGCAAAACTTAACACTATACAATGCTTGATTTTTTTCTCTCTAATCATCACTGATATAGCTTTTGTCTATTGTAAGTTATAAGATAAAGAAACTGTCA